>MJUU01006453.1:69118-80441 GCA_002080025.1 Modiolus philippinarum
GAAATTGAGGGTGGTATCTTCCATTGTGTTCATTATTTGGCGGTAAATGTTATTTATAAACACTGCCGAGGTACTCACAGGGATCATTATATCCCATTATAATAAAGTTATACGAAATTAATGGGAATGTTTCGAGATTTCTGTATCTAAATATTTATTTGGAACGATAGTCGAATGTTTACTATTCCATTTAAAACAATAAAACAAACTAAAGACAAAATATCAAATTACGACTACCTGAATGGGCCTCTGACTCTTAGTTGTAATCATGACGTATATAGGTAAATTCGATTTCATTTCTAAAAATAGAGCCAGTAGTGTAGCAGACTCCACGAACTTTGGGGTTTTATTCTGGGAATTTGCGTGGAAGGGCGGAAATGAAATTTTGCACACGTATTGATCAATTCTTTATGAATCAGTATGCCAATTTTGGAGAAAATCTGGAGATGTATATTTGTGTCATCCAGAATGATAGACACCAACTTCAGTCCACTTAAACCGCAATTTACGCACTAATTACAAACTTTACAACCCAACGGCAAACATTTACATTATTTCTATACCTTAATGAAATACATGATTTAAAAAATCATTAAATTTTCTAAGTAGAAACAACTTTTTGGAATTTGTAACTACGGAAAACAAATCTAAGTAGACCTTTTTTGTTTCGTTTAATGAAGAGTTCCATTTCTTTTGTTTAAAACTAATCACTTATCGGCCTGCATAAATGTCAAAACAGCGATGGTTCGAATCCTGGAGAGGGAACGACCAAAAAATTTGCTGATACAAATTTGCAGATCTGGCAATGTTGGGTTGATAATAAAATAATTAAACAAGCCCAGTATAATGTCTCACGATATTATCCATTGAACAGGTACAGTATGACGAGTTGTCACATACTTCAAACGACTATATAAAAATAATACCTTTGTGTGGCGGCATTCCTTGTCGAAAGACATTGAATCCTCTCTGCTACATACGATACTTCATCGCACCTGATCTGCATTGAGCTCCAATATATCATGTATTTCGTTATAATTATACACAATCGTTACAACCCTAGATTAAACCAATCGGGAGGTATCACCCGGTTACCGAATATATATTTTTATATAGCCTAGCACAGGAGCTAGTAACATACGATATTGATAGACCGAGGCCCATATATATGTATAAGAAGGCTACGGGACCCGATCTATCAATATCGTATGTTACCGGCCCTGTGTAGCCTAGGTAGTCGAGTGGTCTCGAGCGCTGGACGAAGTGCAGGCGAAGTTGCCTGCAATGGTTCGAATCACGGAATAGGAACCACCAAACATCTGCTCACACAAATTTGCAGGGCTGGTCTATATAGAAGGAAATCCATACAAATTACCGATATATTTATTAACATTTGAATGCTGGATGATAGAAGCCCGATAGAAAAAAAAAACAATTGACCAGATGCTCAAACATTTAACTACTCAGAAATTCGTTCCACTTATATGAGGAACCCCAATACATATCAACCCTCCTTTCCAAATGGAATATAACAACTGAATTACTCTGATTACCATCATCAGATCAGCGCGAAGATCCTACATAGTGCCCTTTTCAGATATTTTGTATCTCGCTTGTGTCTGAAAGCTAAATCAACAAAAATGGATAAGGGGAATGACACGGGGAGTCTGTTCACAATTTTTTGAACTTTTTTTTCCAATTTCCTACATTTTTCGCCCCTTTTCCCAGTTTTTACATTTTATTATCGTTTTTTTTCACTTCCCACTTACCGTGTTTTACCATTCCCCTAATGTTTTCATCATTTTTTTATTTGCCAAAATTAGTTACCCCTCTTCTCCCATTTCCCAAACAGCGTCATTCCCCATAGATAGGGCTGTGTATTTTGAAGCCGACAGTGATCCTTAAAGTACATGTTTGCCTTAGTTAAGGATCGTTAAAGACGCTTCGATATTTTTCTGAAACATTTTGAATTTCTGTTATTCGAAATTACTATTATTATATTAACGGTGTTGGGTGTTATATAGTTGCTAGGTAGACTTTCAATACAAGCTAGTTTTTGAAAGATTATTGGAATTAATAATATGATTCTAATAATCTCAAATCATTGCTCATTAGATTTTTGCAGATGATAAATATATAAATAAAATGATTACTGGGGTAGAAATAACCTATAAATTGTTGTCAGCAATAAATGACAAATTTGGCTCAAATTAACTTTTAAATCAGACAAAAAATACTAATTAAATGTAGAAAATATAACTATGAAAAGACTTATCTTACAATTTCGAAATTTACTAATGAATATCAAAATTAATAATCCTCTGAATTCCACCAATAAATGTCAAGATAAAAATCCTTATTGACCTCACTGATAAATTAATAAAAAATTCACAATAACGGATGTCGATTTCCAATACAACAGATGTACGTAATAATCATGTATTAACTTATAAAATTGACTGCCTTTACCGTTTTCTGATACCTTATATTTATTATTACATACAATATTTCTAGAATTATCTTTCACAAGAAATAACTGGAAATCTCTCTATTAACTGATAATCACACGACTAATATGTGTACGTAAGTCTTTGTTCCAGAAATTTCTAATGTGTTAAATATTAAAGTCAAAGTTTAAGATTTTTCTAAGGTTTAATAACCTTGACCGTTATTTATTGTAAACAAATTATATAACTAAGCCAAACAAAGTACATACTAATAGGAACTTACAAAAATGAAAAACGAAAAATAAAAAAAGCATTTTAAATTATTTTACAATATTTAATTACCTTATATATAATATTATTTAATCAGCTGGTCTGCTTTTAAACATTTTGGATGAAAATGCAAAACATATACCCCTCCCTATGTATTTCAGTTGATTTCGCTTGTTATGGCACTCTTCTGTTAAATATATTAAACAGCAAATACACAATGATCTATATAAGGCACGGACCATTTGATTTTCGGGGGTTGGGGTGGTATTTTTTAGGGAAAAAAAATTTCTGGCCCTGATTTTTGCCCAAAAAATTTCTCTGATCAGCATCTTGGTTGAAAAAAAATAATCTGGCCCGGATCCTGTCCATTAGAAAAAAAGCCTGGCTCAACAAAATTTCCTAGCATAGTGTATATGGAAAAAAAATAATCTGACTCGAGTAAAAATACCTGGCCCTCCTGAAAATCGAATGGTCCGTGCCTACGTAGAAACAAAATCATGCCAGAGGGCAATGATTTGTGCAGGAAAAATGGGGATTATTTTTAAGATTTTTTTAATGCGAAAATATCTATGAGAAGATAAAAATAAACATTATTTTGAAACTTTCAGTAAATATCTCTTCATTTCAAAAACACTCGTCGGTTAAAATGAGATAGTAAAGATTTTTTTAATACGAAACCAACCCTTTTGTGCGAAATGTAAGTTTGAAATAGGGCAGTTTTTAGTTCAGTATTACATATACAAACTGTATTTAAAGAATAAGTGCAATTGAATTTTTGAAGTTGGCCTTTGTAAGAGGAAACATTTCTTCGAATTTCGGTTAATTCAGTATGTTTTTGAGAAAGTAAGTCTTTGCATCGTAGGAAGCGTCCAAAACCAAACAGTTATTTACAAAGTATATAATTTTCTAGTTTTTCAGCACATTTTAAGGACCTTAATATCGGGCAATAGAAAACGTTAAAACATTATACTTGTATTAATTGTCCATAGAGCATATCGACATATCGACTTTTCATGCACTGAAAAAAAGTATGTATGAAATATCAGCTCTCAACTTCATTTGTTTTTTTAATACAAATATTAATAGCAGAGACATAAATCATCGAAACTGCTTCATCATGCGGCAGCATTATAATTCATTGTTATTCAATTCATAGTTGTATCAGGACAGCTTTTCGGTTTTTAGAGAGACTGCGAAAAATTTGGGAATGGAGTGCCTAAGTATAAACATATAACTTTTTACAGCTCAAGAAACAACTTGTGAATCTAAAAATTGATAAACAGGACAAAATCGTACCTTACCTATATTGTTTTGATACTATATAAAAATTGTTCAAAAATTCAACGCCAATACATGTCAATATTTTAAATTAAAAAGTCGGACTTTCTTCAAATTTTATGGTTAATTCAAATTTGTGCATACAAAATGTAAACATTTTTCCCTGAGAATTTCCTTCTCAAGTATTTGTAATACTTGACATCTGTCGAAACTTAATTTGAGTGTTAAAATGATTAGAAATAGGTGTAAAGAAAACTTATTTAAAAAACTTTTTAAACACGTATATCAAAGTCATGAAACATGGACGATATTTGAAATTACAGGAAAAGTAAATAATCTCTTGTGAAATTGTATTTACTTTTCTAAAATGGTTTGATGTTTTCCTATTATGCAAGGCTTATGACGAATGAATTAATAATGAATTCCAACAAATTGGTGGAAACGAAATTAAGGTTTTGAATGAAAATCAAATGTTTACAGAGATACTTCTCAATTTTATACTTTTGTTCAAAAATCAAATTTATTTACACAAAAATTCGGGGTTGTTATTCGATACATCAGTTCATTAAGGATGGATGTCTGCATCTAAATATATTTCAACCTCGTGAAATTAACATCGGTGACTTCAATTTCGATTGGGAAAATCCGAGAAAAAAAATACCGGTTATTTTACCAATAATACATATTTCTAATTTCTTTTGTACACTTCAAACTTTCAAATGTATAAATATTTGTTTCTTTCAAAACGTTTAATCAGTTTGTTCGTTCACTTACAATATATACTTGAAATTGACGTTTTCGAATAATTGTAACTTGTGTCAATTTAGTAAAAAAATCAAATGTTGTGTACAAAAGAAAAGAAATTCTGACAATAATGACACCTTCAATTGATCGTTGAAGTCTTTGTTCTTGCAGGTCCCAAAGAGCAATCATATTTGCCTTTTTGATTAACAAAGTGAAGGTTAATTTTGAAAAAGTAAATATTTATAGAAAAGACTTTTAACGAATAAATAGTCAAGAAAAATGGACACTATAAAAGGAAACAAAGAGCGGGAACAAACAGAACTCATTGTGTTTTGATCTGTTGAGAGTTAAATAAATCCATGACAAGTTTGGTCATCGGTTCAAATGGTCATTTTGACAACTGAGATACGGCTTTCTGTATGAAAATGAAAATCACACCATTATGATTTAAAAGGCAAAAGCAGGTGGCTACCAGCCATCTTGGTAATTTCAGTAAAGTTAAATGCGGTTGGGGTAATAAAAATAAAAACTGGCTTATTCCGGTTTGAGTTCGCGATATTTAGAATTGGAGCTTTTTTAATTTTTAAGGACTTTATTGTCGATTTCTAGTCTCTTTTTACCACTCTCCAATACGTGACATCTTTTTTCAGTTTATGGTTACTTTTTTACCATTTGTTGATGCATCTTTGTCTTTTTTTCGAATTGTTGCATTTTCTTACAACTTTTCGATACATCGTTTTTAGTTTCTTGTTACTTTTTTTGATACATTGGCAAATGAATACCGGAGCAAAAAGTGAGAAAGGGAAAAATCTAAAATTAACTAAAATCCAAAAACACTTAAAATTCAACTTTGTCAGTTGTTGATACTTTAGTACAATTTGTCGATTCGATACGTCTTTTTCAGTTTCTTAATATTCTACAGTTACTTGTAACTCTTGTACCACTTGTCTTATTTTTTCTTCATAACTACCTCTAAATTTTGTACTATTAGTCGAAACATCCTTTTTTTTTTAATTTTGTTTTTCTTTGTTTACCACAGATCAATACATCGTTTTTCGTTTCTTGTAACTATACTTCACCACTTGTCGATACAGCATTTTTGTGTTTTCTTACCCTTTTACAACTTTTCATGCATCGTTTTCAGTTTCTTGGCACTTTTGTACCACTTGTCCATAAATTTATTTAGTTTATTGTTACTTTTTTAACACTTACCGATACATCGTTTTTTCTTCTTTTTTTTTGGGGGGGGGGGTTGTTTTTGTTTCTGTTTTTTTTTTATAACTTTTTTATTATTGTCAATATTCTTTTTTACCAGTTGTTGATACATTAATCTTAGTGAATCGTTACTTTTAACCACTTGTCAATTCGTAAGTTTCTTTATATGTTTTACCAGTTCCTAATACATCTCTTGATTTTTAACCACTTGTTGAATTTTTTTTTCACTTGTCAATACATCTTTTTTAAGTTTCCTCATACATTCTTACATCTTACCTTGCTATCTTTACCTCTTGTCCATACGTTTTTTCTATATATAACTACTTTTTACCACTTGTCAATACATCTTTGTCTGTTTCTTGATACTATTCAATCACTTGTCAATACATTTGTTTCAGATTGTTGTTTTTTTGTTTTTACCTCATTTCGATACATCGGTAAACGAATACTGAAGAAAAAGTGGGAAAGGGGAAAATTTAAAATCCAAAACACTTCAATTCATATTAAACACAAATTTAGAATCATCTTTGTCAGTTCCTGATACTATTGAACCATTTGTCGATTTGATACTTTGTCTTTTTAAGTTTATATTCTTTGTTTTTACCACTTGTTGATGCATCTTTCTCGTTTCTTTAAACTATTCTACCTATTGTCGATACATCTTCTACAGTTACTTGCTACTTTTGAACCACTTGTTAATACATCTTCTACAGTTACTTACTACTTTTGAACCACTTGTTAATACATCTTCTACAGTTACTTACTACTTTTGAACCACTTGTTAATATATCTTCTACAGTTACTTACTACTTTTGAACCACTTGTTAATACATCTTCTACAGTTACTTACTACTTTTGAACCACTTGTTAATACATTTGTAAGTTTTTCTTATTCATTTTTACAACTTTTACAATTTATTTGCTGTGTTACTTTTTTGTCACTTGTCTCTACTTTGTTTTGGTTTATTGTTCATTGTGTGTCACTTATCGGTATATCTTCAATGTTGTACTATTCGTCGTTACATCATTTTTTTCAAGTTTCATGTTACTTTTTTACAACTGGTCGATGCATCGTTTTTCGTTTCTTGTTACTTTTCTTTGCAACATTCGATAGATCTTTTTCTTATTCTTACCACTTGTCGATATCTTCTACTTTTCAATGCATCGTTTTCAGTTTCTTGTTACTTTTGTAGTACCTGTCGATACATGTTTTGCAGTTTCTTGTTAGATTTTACCACTAATTCATACCCATTTTTTAGTTTCTTCATACTGCTTTTTTGCCTCTTGTCGATACATCTGTTTCAGTTTCTTCTTATTTGTTTACCACTCTAACATACATTTTAACATTTTTGTTACTTTTTTACCATTTTCCGATAATCTTTTTCAGTTTATTATTTTTTATTCGACTTGTTTGGTTTTGGTTTATTGTCACTTTTTCTAACATTGTCAATACATCTATGTCTGTTTCTTGATATTTTTTTCCAGTTGTGAATACATCTTTTTCAGTTTCTTTTTATTTTTACCACTTGTTGATATACCTTTTTCAATTTCTTTTTTTACTTTTTAACCACTTGTTGATTCATTATTTTTGGTTTACCACATAACGAAACTTTATTTCAGTTTGTCTTTTTTATATACATCTATTTTCAGTCTTGTCGATACATTGCTTCTAGTTTCTCGGTATTTTTACCACTCAGCAGTTCTTATTTTTTTTCAGTTTCCTTTTACTTTTTAACTACTTGCAGATTTGTATTTTCGTATTACTTTTTACACATGTCGATACATCTTTTCAGTTTCTTTTTGCTTTTTAACTACTTGTAGATTCATTTTCAATTTCTTGTTATTTTTTTTTTCCACTTGTCGATGAATTTTTGACCACTTTTCAATTCATCGTTACATTTTATATAAACAATGAAAATGTCGAACAACGTTACGTCCATGGATATGGGATGGTCAACACACATTAAGTTGACTAGCAAAGTGTTCATGCAACCGCGGCCATTCGTTGACCGATAAAAAGACTAATACAAGGCGATCGCAACATATAAACAACAACAGGTTTCTCGTACCTTTAACCACTTAACGATACGAGTCAGTTGCTAAAAAGTCTTGGCAGAAATAAATAGTGTGCACTATAAACAGGTGGTCAGAATTACGTTTGGAAATTACAAAAAAAATACATAAAATGCCAAGATTTGAAAATTTCGCACAGAGAGTCTTTTAATACATTCCACACTGCAAGATAGACAAACTTTAGTCCAAAATAAATAATGAAAGCATATGGATTAAATGCTCATGAGAGTAAGTCTACACATTTATGGTAAAACCAAGCAATTGAACCACACCTTTATTGTTGTCAATCCTGAAGTCACACTAAGACCGTCATCAATGGACTTTGCTCATACCTCAAACTTAAAGACGACCCCTATCACCAGTTTAAGTGGGTTCATTGCCAGACGTAGAACAATGCTACATCCATACTGTTTTACTCATGGGGTCGTCATCAAGCATAAAACTGGCAAAGTGTTCTTGCAACCTACAAAAGAAAAAAAGACAATCACAGCATAAAAAATCGTAAAAAAAACCTGGCATGAAAAAAGCGAGATTTGGAAACTATAAACAGGTGGTCAGAATAACATTTGGAAATTACAAAAAAGAAAAATAATAAAATGCCATTTTTGTAATGTATGGTAATTTAATCCAAATGAGAAATTCTCTCAACGACAAGTGCGCTGTATTATCTGTGTTTTGTTTGCTATTTGGGTTTTGGTTACTTTTGTGCCACCTGTCGATACATAGTTTTCGGTTTATTGTTAGCTTTTTTCCCACTCGTAGAAACATCTATTTGGATTCTCGTTAACTTTTTCACTACATAGCGATACTTTTTGTTTCGTCCGCGCCAAATTGTAAAAATTGAAGTTTTTCAGAGGTTGATTAGAGTCGTTTTATCTTTATAGAATTGTGTAATGGTTCGGCAGAAGGTAGATTATGGTCAGAAAATTAATCCAGCTGAAATAATTAGATTTTTTTACTGCTCTGCTTTTTTTTTGCGTATTTGGACTTAGTGTGTACGCAAAAAAAAAAAAAAATAAAATGTTACCCACAGATTAAAGATGTTTTAGATGTTGAAAAAAAGTTATTAAAAACTGGCCAGCTGCTAAAAAATGGCTAGAAAAAATACCCCAAGACGAAAATTATGAGTTTAAGTCTTTTCAGTTTTACGCATTTGCTCAGTATTTGAAGTCTATGTGGCCAAAAAATAATGTTATTTAGAAATGGAATAAAGTTTTCAAATACTATTAGAAATTCAAAAATATTGGACAGAAGAAAGATGACGTTCAGAAATTACCTCCAGCTGAAAATGTTTTATTTTTTTTCTTCCGTTTTTTGATATTCTTGTTTTTGTTTGCTTGTTTTTGTTTGTCTGTTTGTTTGTTTGTTTTTACATATTGGTGCTTAGTTTTATAAAAGTTTTATTCAATCCATAGTTTGAAGTTACTTACAAGTTGAATTAAGCGTTTTTGTCTAACAGAATTTCATTAGAATTTAACAGTACTGGATATAGTATGCAGATATGTTACGAGCTGTTGGAATTTTGACTCTGAAATATCAAAGTCCAATAATGCATGAAATTTTTACACACAGTCATAACGAAAGGAAATTCTTTGGCACTAAACATTATTTTAAACATTAGACCAATTAGTTTTCGGAATTCAGCCTACCAACCATACTTTTTTTTAAAAACAGTTTGGTGAAAACAGTAATTTTCATTAACTGAATTGCAAAAATATTTTATTCCAATTTTGGTATATTTCCTGAAACTCTTAAAGACATGTTAATTTTGGAATTCTGTCCAGCAAGCATATTTTGAATACATTTCAGTGAAAACATTCATTTTCAATAACCGAATTGCTTAAATGTTTAATTCCAATTTTTGTTCAAACCTATAAAGACCCTCTTGAAAGCAATAACAGGAAATTTATTCACATTCCGTTTGCAAACAAAGGAATAGATGCTATTAACATCAGCAATATTTTGAATTGCGATGAGGTCACTTCTAAAATTCCTCCTTACTTCAAAGATCAATCCAAACCTAAAGTATCCTACCACTTTGCGAAAACCATTTCCCGAGGAATTTTTAGCTACAGTATGACATAACAGGACCTAGAAATTGCATCCAAACTTTTACAGATTTCATAAATTATTAAATACTGTTAAGATGTTTTACAGAAGATATGAACATTTGATATCTAAGTATGACGTGACTCGCAAACAGCTTTGAAACGATATATTTTTGGCAACCCAGATATAGATCTAAAATATTTTGAAAAAGTTCGTCTGTATATTAGTCAATTAAAGAGAGGACAATCGATAAGTTGTGATAATTTGATGTCAAGTTCTCTTGCTTATTATCGGTAGCATTAAATAAAGGGCATTTCTCATCCCCGGTTTTATGGAAATATTAAAAAAATGCCAGGAAATGGGACGTAACTTACATTCTTTAAGCAATAGTGGATATCGATGGGATATTCTACACAAATCTGTTACATTGGCTTTGGAATCAAGTGACCTGAATAACACACATACTGCCCTCTCACTGATACTGCCGATGTCTCCTGAATCGGGAAGTTTAAGTTCGATTTTCCCTCCGTAGTGCCACAGTGTTTTACCAGCAGACTAGGTTCTTTGGGCTAGCCGACAGTTTAGCGGCGAGAACTCTTCGACCCATTTTTCTACGTTTTTGTCATATTCTTTTCTTTTTTAAGATAGTTGTTCTAGAGTAAGTAGTCTCCCTGTATTGGGTTTTATTCGTATATCTATTATACTATATGGAAACGGGATAGAAAAAAGGGGGAGGTTTGGGTTCCCATAAACTGGTTTAACCCTACCGCTGGCTTTTGCTAGTGCCGGTTCCAAGTCCGGCTATCCTGAGTTCCTATTATCATTTACATTTGTCTCTTGTCTTTAATTTGTGTTTTTTCTAGTGCAGTTTTCTTGTTAATTGTGACATGTGCAGTTTGCTTGTAAATTATGGCATGTGCAGTTTGCTTGTAAATTGTGGCATGTGTAGTTTGCTTGTAAATTATGGCATTTAATTATAGTTTTCGGCCATTGTAGGCTTTTATTGCTATGTTTGTTTGCAATTGAGCATGTTCTGAAATCTTCTCTGACATGCGACTCTTCTGCCTCTCATTTCGTCTACAGTCCCAATGGGCTTTAATGTTCCGAAATTCCAAGAACTAAGGCTTATTAATTTGAATTTGAATTTCAAGATCGTTATGGATGCTGTTGAAGATTACGCCAGAGCGTTGGTTAAGAGAGAGATAGACCAAGAACCAGAAATTGGGTCCTTGTCAGACTAGGCAAGA
>MJUU01006453.1:83442-113745 GCA_002080025.1 Modiolus philippinarum
AATTACTGCAAGTCTTGTCATACATGTCAGTTAGTAGGGAAACCAAACCAAGTTATTCCAAAAGCACCTCTTCAGCCAATACCTGCCTTTGAGGAGCCTTTTAGTAGTAGAATATTAATAGATTGTGTAGGTCCTTTACCAAAAACTAAATCTGGTAATCAGTACATGTTAACAATTATGTGTGCATCCACAAGATTTCCTGAAGCTATTCCTTTAAGAAATATAAAAACTTAAACCATAGTTAGGGCTTTAACTAAATTTTTTACTTTGTTCGGCCTACCCAAATCTATTCAATCAGACCAAGGTTCAAACTTTATGTAAGGCATTTTTCAGCAAGTAATGTATGAATTAGGCATTAAACAGTACAGATCATCTGCATATCACCCTGAAAGTCAAGGCGCCTTAGAGCGATTTCATCAAACCTTAAAAAATATGATGCGGACCTATTGTTTTGACACAGAGAAAAATTGGAATGAAGGAATTTCTTTTCTTTTATTTGCTGTAAGAGAAGCAGTCCAGGAATCATTAGGTTTTAGTCCATTTGAATTAGTTTTTGGACATACAGTTAGGGGCCCACTCAAACTTTTAAATGAGAAAATTTTATCTGATGAAAAAGACCACTTAAATCTCTTAGATTATGTTTCAGATTTTCGCACTAAACTTGTTAAAGCATGTGAACTAGCTAATAAAAATCTTAAATCTAGTCAAGAATCTATGACAGCTAAGTATGACCAAAATTCTGTAAAACGTATTTTTGACCATGGTGATAAAGTACTTGTTTTACTTCCTGTTCCTGGAAAACCACTTGAAGCTAGGTATTTTGGTTCATATATTGTTGAAAAGAAAATCAGTGATTTAAATTACATTATTAAAACACCTGATAGACGTAGACATAATAGGTTGTGTCATGTAAACATGATAAAACCATATATAGATAGAAATAGCACAAATATTGTACATTCTGTAAATATAGTCAGTGTTGACCCTGATAATTCTAATAATGACTTTTGTGAAAAGATTGATTCGCCATCTATCACACCGAAGCTGGAAAATTCACAGATTCTACAAGATTTGGATTCGAAACTTCAACATTTACCAACGATCCAAAAGGAACAGTTAAAACAGTTACTCCGTGAATTTGAACATTTGTTTACGGACATTCCAACACGAACTGATAAAATATTTCATGACGTTGATGTTGGTGATTCAGTACCGATAAAACAGCATCCGTATCGACTGAATCCGATCAAACAAAAGTACCTGCATGATGAAATTCAGTATTTGTTAAAAAATGACTTTATTGAACCTAGCAAAAGCAATTGGAGCTCGCCTTGTATTCTAGTGCCAAAACCTGATGGAACTTATCGTATGTGTACGGACTATAGAAAATTAAACAGTGTTACAAAAACTGACTCATTTCCAATTCCACGCATTGATGACTGTATTGATAAAATTGGAAATGCTAAATACATAACAAAAATTGACTTATTGAAAGGATTTTATCAAGTTCCTCTTACAGAGCGCGCAAAAGAACTTTCCGCTTTTGTTACATCCGATGGACTATTCCAATACAAAGTGATGGCATTTGGCATGAAAAATACGCCGGCAACTTTTCAGCGTCTCATCAACAGTATTATTTCTGGAATTGACGGTTGTGAAGCATACATTGATGACATTCTTATATATAGTGACACTTGGGAAGAACATCTTCAGATACTCCGAACTTTTTTTTGTACGTGTAAGCAGTGCTATGCTAACAGTCAACTCTCCAAGAGTGAATTTGGATGTGCTTATTTTAATTATTTAGGACATGTTGTAGGTCAGGGTCAGGTAAAACCTATTGATGCTAAAATAAGTGCTATTTCTAGTTTTCCTAAAACTGAGAATAAGAAACAATTGATGCGTTTTCTGGGAATGGCTGGATATTATAGAAAATTTTGTCAAAACTTTTCTTCAATTAGTGAGCCTTTGACTAAACTATTGAGAAAAAATGTAAAGTTTATTTGGTCTAAAAGTTGTAATGAGTCATTTGAAGAACTAAAAGCCATCCTAGAAAGTGCGCCAGTTTTAGCAACACCTAATTTTGAATATCAATTTAAGTTAGCAGTAGATGCCAGTGATGTTGCTGCTGGTGGTGTTTTATTACAAGAAGGTAAAGATAGTATAGACCATCCAATTTGTTATTTTTCAAGAAAATTTAATAAACACCGGAGAAATTATTCCACAATTGAAAAAGAATGTTTGTCTCTGATTTTGGCTTTACAACATTTTGAAATTTTTGTTACAGCTTCAATTCAGCCTATCAATGTGTATACTGATCACTTTAACCCTCTTAAATTTATTCATAAAATGAAAGATAAAAATCAAAGACTTTTGAAGTGGAGTTTGACTTTACAAGGTTTTAATCTAGACATAAGACATATTAAAGGAAAAGATAATGTCATTGCAGATGCATTGTCAAGAGTTTGATAAATTTCATAACACCTCATTGTTTATTTTAAATGTTTTTCATTGCATTCAAACATTTTCTTTTGGGGGGAGGTGTTATAGGTAATTAAATGTTGTAAATATTCTATAATACATTGTATTGATTGTTCTTATTTTGTAAGGCCTTAATATGATGTAATTTGTTTGGCCTAGTTATGTAACTTGTTTACAATAAACAATGGTCAAGGTTATTACACCTTAGAACATGTGGAATATTCTAGAATTTAAATTCAGATTTTCACACATAGATTTTTCTAGAGGTTGTCCTTACATAATCATTTTAGTCATGTGATAATTAGTTGATTAGAATGTTCTAGTTATATCCTGTGAAGATTTTTCTGGAAGGAATAAATGTATTTATATAAGGTAGCTGAAAATGATTAAGTCAGTCAGTTTATTAAGTTTATACAGGATTAATTAGTTTATACAGGATTATCACGCACATCTTTTGTATTGGAAATCGACATCAATTATTGTGAATCTATTATCAACTATTTAGTGAGGATTATAAGGATTATTCTATTGGACATTTATTGGTGGAATTAAGTGAACTATTCATTTAGATATTTACTTGGACTTCATATTTATCAGAGAAGTCATATATTGTATTAATTTGTAAAATTATTATTTTTCATTTAATTAAAAGTTAATTTTGAGCCAATTTTGTTTTATCTCTGCTGACTTTACAATTTACAATAATTCATTGGTCGTTTCTGTCACATAACAACATTAAAACTGAAAATAACAATTAACACGTTCCATACCTTTATTGGTTAAATAGCAAAATTACACAAAATTCCATATAAAGAAACATACATTACTGGATCTTCATCTTGTTTCAGTACTGAACCGTATATTAAACTAACTAAGATTTTGTGTGCAGTCAAAGACAGGCATCAAGCAAACTGAAACCATTTATACACGAAGTGACATTCTTAAGTGGATACTTTAAAATTCGAAGGATTTATTGGAAAATCTCAAATCCCATTCATTTTCTCAAATACATTTTCACAAAACATTTGATTTCTTCACTCTCTATACCACGTTCCCTTATGATAAACTAAAATCCCAAATCAAAGGTTCCATTAAAAAGCCTTTAATGATTCAAACAAATTTATGTTATAAATTCACATTTTTTTTCTTCAAAAAACAATTTAAAAGGAAAAGTATGCAACGATAAAATAGGTGTCCAGTGTGCTTGATTTTCTTATTGATAATATATCTGTCACTACTTATCAACAGCAAGTTTGTATACCAATGGGAACGGATTGTGCTCCTCTGCTCGAAGACTTGTTTTATAGCCCTACGAGACTAAATTTCTTCGGGGGACTCATAAAGATCATAAAAGAAAAGATTCTAGATCCTTCAATCTCACTTACAGATGCATTGATGATGTTCTTTCCATAAATAACGCATATTTTGTTAAATGGATCCTATAAATTTATCCTTCAGAATTAGAGATAAATAACAAAATGCCGAACTTTATTGGAAACGGTAGAAACCGCTTGTTCTACATCTTTTTGGACTTGCATTTGGAATTTGACGAAAATGGTCATCTCAGTACTTAAATGGACGAAAAAAAGACGATCTTAATTTCAAAATTATCAATTTCCCTAACATGGACAGTACTATTCAAACTTCTGCTTACGGAGTTTATGTCGCTACGCAAGATCTATCGCATATTACATAGACTTTCTCATTAGACATAGTTATCTTCGTGACTACCTATAGTATTCAAGGCATAAAAAAAATTCCGTCTCATACGATCATTGAAAAAGTTCTTTAATAGATAACAGTCCATTGGGGAAAATTTCGCAGTTTTGGTCCGAAGACTAATTTCTTACTTAATACTGGGATGGTCATTTCTTTTTACTGTCTACGACCTTTTATGGCGATTGTTATGAAAAAGAAAGGAAATGGGGTAAATGTCAAGGAGACAACATCCCATATCCAGGTTAAAACGACCCAAAACAAAGCATCTAGGGGTCCCCGTACGGTCTTCAACACAGTGAGGAACCTCACACCATATAGCAAGCCCTAAATGGCCCCAAAAGGGTAAAAAGTGGATAAATCAATGGAAACAAACCACATCCGATAACCCAAATATCAAGAAACTAAAATTTAATAAGAAGACACGGACAAGTCAATCACCAACATATTCCTGACTTGGGACAGGCGCAAAAATTGCGGTGGGGTTAAACTCGTTTTCCTGGATCCAAACCCTCCCCCTATGTGTGGTGAATGGCTAAAAAATAAATACACATAAAGACTCACAGTAAAAATCAAACTAGAAAAAAGTTCCTTACAATGAAGTACATAAAACATGAAGACAATACACACGGGTACTGTCCGGACAAATGCCAGCTAGCTAAGGACATAATTTCCGTTGACTATGATATCAAGCCTTCTTACATATGAAACTTCAAATACTTCTAAATAGATTTGGTATAACAACGTCATCAATTATGAAAGAAGAACATGATATTGTGCAATGCCAAATACTGCCAATATGAAAAAATTGTTTAAATTTAGTTAGTTTTGAAGGACAATTTTTGAATTTATGCGCTTTGAAAATGATATTGCCATAGAAGTTTGGATGTGAAATGCCCTGATGTAAGAGAGCCCTGCATGTAGAACCAAATTGTTGAGTTACTAACGGACACTACCGCAATAGAAGGGGGTTTGGCGCGTCATAAAGAAAGTTTAACCCACCATTTCTTTTGAAATGTCTGTACAAGTCAGGACCATATGCAGTCGACAATTTTCCGGTGGTTTTCCATCTGCTTTGTCTTTCTGTCTCTTGACATTTTTGTTCGTTTATTGTGTTATTACCCCCATTTCATAAATATCCTGAACTCTTAAAGACCTGTCATTCTTTTGGAATTCTACCTAGCAACCATTTTTGTTGGGTGTAATTTTTTTAAACTCATAAAGACCAGTTAGTTTGTTTGTTTTTGTTTAAGTTTACTTAGCAATCATTCATTTTTAAATACATTTAAGTGAAAACATTTATTTTTAGTGTGAATTACAAAATATTTGATTCCTATTTTGGTAAATTTCCCAAAACTAGTTATTTTTGGAATTTTTCCTAGCAACCATTATTGTCGAAATGCGCTATGCAGAAAATGAATTTACTGCAACTTCGGTATTTTGTTATTTGATACATTTAAATGAAAGCAATCATTTTTCGATAACTGAACTATTTGATTCCAATTTTTGGTAATTTTCCTGAATCTCTTTAATTCCCATTAATTTTTGAAATCTTACAAAATAGCCTTATTTTCTGAATAAATTCCAGTAAAAACAACTTGTGAAATTTTTCTTTCATTCTGTGTTTTAGAAATTCACATCGTTACGTTCTTACTCCCTGTCGATAAATCTGTTTTGTTTTGTTTTATAGGGTTTTCGGTTCATTTGTGCACCTTGAAGATGCATCTTTGCCAGTTTCTTGTTACTTTTTTACAACTTTTTTTGACATCTTATTACCTTTGTACCACTTCTCGATACATTTTCTCAGTTTCTTTTGATTTTTTAACACCTTGTCGATGCATTGCTTCTGGGTTTCCGGTCACCTTTTTTTACAACTTAGCAAAACTTTTTTCCGTGTTGCTTTTTTTCCAATATTTGATACATCATTTTTTGTCTGTTGTTTCTTCTTTACCACTTGTCGATGCATCTTTTTCAGTTTCTTGTTATTTTCGTGCGTCTTGTCAATTAATCACTACATGTTTACCACTTGTCGGTATAAATAAATGGGAGTAAATGGGATAAATAAAGCCCTATAAATGCATATGTAAAAACAAGCAATGGAAATAAGCTTTCATTGTTGTTCTTCATCTTGAAGTCACCATGACACCTTCAATAATGAGTCTTGTTCATACCCCAAAGTAAGTTCAAAACGACTATACCACCTGATTGGGTGCTATGGTACATTAAAGTGCATTATAAGACAACATATAACACGAAGTGAGAAATTTAGCAACCAGCATCAATGAAAATAACGCAGTAAAGTGATATGTATTCAACTACACATTACATGCTTGGCACCACAAAGACAATACTTCCAGTGACTTTTGAGATTGTCAGTACTGAGATAAGATTGGGTAATTTTAATTGTCAGTTGTTGAATGCCGAACAATGCTGCATTCATGCTGTTTTACTCACGGATATGGGATCGTCAACAAACATCAAATTAACTGGCAAAGTGTTCTTGCATCAGCTGTGATATGTTGCCAGACAAAAAATAGAAGACAATCACAACATATATACAACCACAGGGCACTCGTCGAGCCAATTGCAATAAGTAAGATGTGGGCACTATAAATAGGTGGTCAGAATAACATTTAGAATTTACAAAAATGCCAAAATTTTGAAAATATGATGGCGCATCCATATGAGAAATTCTCTCAAAAACATCATTACTGAATTATATAGAGAGCGTACATCTCTCATGGGGAATCTTTTTCCACATTGCAAGAGAGAGACAAAAAAGTGAGAACCGAACCGTCAGTATAAACGCATAATCTGACACGGCAATATCGGAAAAACAAAGAAACAAAGACAAAACCTGAGTACGGCACAGAAAGAAGACATGCTCAGGTAAAAAGATGAACAACACGGACCCAATAAAAAAACCATTGACGAGATCAGCTGCACCACTAGAGTGAGCATCTCCCATGTTGTCTCCTGCTTTTTAGAAGGCACCCGTCGTGTTGCATATGTCAACTCTGGTAAAAAAGTCAATAGACCATAACCGAGTTCTGGTATTTAGATTCACCAGCTTTTGTTTGTCCACCCTACGTCACAAACGTGTCCGCCCCATGTGACCAAGAATGTACTTCAACAATATAGTTTCATGACGTCTAAGGCTTTATGACGTAACGTTTTCTATACTGTGGCGTGGTCTGGTAAACCCTGATACTACAGATCGGATATGGTCTATTCCAGTAGAGGAAAAAACAACTTAACTGTAAAATGAAAAATCTGATGTAATCTGGAAAACAGACACCCCAGCGGTCCACGAGTTCGTGATGGCGACCATAAAACTTCTTTAGTGATGGCTGAAGTCTAAAAATAAACAATGAAAGGATATGGAGCAAATGCACATGAGACAAAATGTCTATATATCCATGGTAAAATAAAGCAATCATTTTAAGTTGTTTTGTCACCTTGAAGTCGCCATGCGGCCTTAAATGGGAATAATGCCATCTAATGTGTTTTTCAGAAGCAAAATAGGACCACATCATTTCAAATTTATTTCACATTTGAATATTTGATGCTGAATAACTTTATCACCAACAACTCCTCCTATGCCCCTTAGTACATTTATAAAGTGCAGGTGAAACAAGTTTTTCGTGGAACATGTTTTTTAGTGCAGGCGACACATGTGTTTCATAGAACACGTATATTTTAGCGCAGGAGACGCATGTGTTTATTAGAATACGTATTTTATATTGCAGAAGACATATGTTTTTCGTTTAAAACGTATATTTGGAGCACGACACATAAGTTTCGTGAAAGACGCATATTTAGTGCAGGAGCCACACGCGTTTCGTGAGCACATGCGTATTTTTAAGTTCAGATGACACATGTGTTTCGCGGAACCCTGAACATTTTCTATCTAATTTCCCAGGTGACTGCAAATGAATGACACAAAGTACAGTAGGATAACGAAATACTGAAAAGCAGTGGACTTAAGTTTGCACTAAGGCTATTTTGATAAAATAAATAATGTGTGGTCCTTAGTTTATGTTTAGAAGCCAAAAGCACAATAAAAAAATAGTTTGGAGGCATTCCTGGTCTATCTTAAAAATAAATGAAAGGGCAATCAACGTTTAAACAAAGATTTCCACACTAAACACTATTTATGATTGTTTTATTTCAATTGCAGCGGCCAATAAATTCAGAAGAAATAAACATATATAGGAAATAAAAAAATAATAAAAGGATATGGAGTGAATGTACATATATAGGAAGCATGGTAAGCTTCGCCTTAAATATTTTAATGCCATGTCGTATTAAGGGCAGGATACTAAAAGCATAAAAGGACTTGGCTACTTGGCTTTGAGTTTGGGGTTTTAGTCTCATGTACATATAATCATACCTCCCTTTTTATACCCCGCCACACGAAGTGGCGTGGTATCATGTGATACCCCCAGTCGTGTGTCCGTCCGTCCGTCTGTCCGTCCGTCCGTCCCCCTAAGGTTTCCGACTGATAACTTGTGAACGAAATATCACAAGATCTTCAAACTTGGTTTGCAAGTTGTTTACCACAAAACTCAGATCAAGTTCGATATTTGGTTCAGAGGTTTCAGGGGTTCTGGAGTTATGCCCCTTGAAACTTTGAAATTTTGCGAATTTTAGGGTTTCCGACTGATAACTTGTAAACGAAATAGCGCAAGGTCTTCAAACTTGGTATGTAAGTTGTTTACCACAAGACTCAGTTCAAGTTTGATTTTTGGTTCAGAGGTCCAAGGGGTTCCGGAATTATGCCCCTTGAAACTTTGAAATTTTTCAAATTTTAGGGTTTCGTACTCATAAATTGTGAATGAAATAACACACTGTCTTCAAACTTGGTATGTAAATTGTTTACCACAATACACAGGCCAAGTATAATTTTGGGTTCATTGGTACACATTGTCCGGGAGTTATGCCCCATTTTACTTAGAAATTTTGTGAAACGTGGCGGGGTATCATGTAATCCAACATTACTATTTTTAATATAACTTGAACATATTACCTTAAAAGTCGTATTGAAAATGTTCTGAGTTTCTGATTTTAGTTTTATTTTGTTTGCGGAGGTCTACATGAAGAATCTTTCAAATTTCAACACTAATGGTATATGATACATATATTTCATATTGCACTATAGGTTCCAAATTTCGCACTTCTTTAAATAAGAACGAAAGATCTTTTGATCGTATGTACCTCCTTTCAATGTAAAGAAATAGATTGACACATTGGCTCATTAAAAGAATAAGAAAAGTTTGTAAAAGCACGTTTTATGAAAATTAATGACACAAAGTTTAATACATAAAGGTGTAATATTTGTTTGCGGGAGTTACGACCTATAGAGAGGGTTGCCAAATAAGACGACTGGACGATTTGTTTGCATATCCTTTTTCTATTGATTTTGCGATAAGACGTATTGAATGTGACAAATTACCTGTATATTGACACGTTTTCTGTCTAACAGAAGATTTAGGGGGATGTATTTTCGTGTTAGGTCACCTGTATTGCACTTGGTGCTTATCAACGAAGAGTTTAAAGCTTTATAAAAACTTCTATATCCAGAGGGTGTTAAAATTCACACGAGTTTGCTTTTTGAAATATGTATCGTTCATTTGAAATGGACCGACAGAGGGATTAGTGAAATGTAACATATTGGTAGGGGAACCAAATCTTTCTTTGTTCTTCAGTCTGATATAACTCAGTTGTGCCCATTCGGTTGTTAATCAAACAATATGTTGCCTGTAATAGACATGTGATAGACGTGTATGCTTTCTATACATGTATCTTCAGCTAAAGATCAAGCCTGTTGTTTTTTTCTCCATTTTGTAACTGTTTGTCTTAATTCCGCATGATATCATTTCTTCTAGAAACTGGGGGTTTCCTATCCCCGAATCCCCGTTCTGGATCATCCAGATAAAGTGGTCTTAGTGAGATTATCTCAGTCTTAACATTTCTGTGAGATTATGTTGTTACGATGACATTCTGTTTTTATATCACACCCTCTATCTTTATATTTTAAGGTTTTTACACTTTTCTCACACAACATTTTGCCGTTTGGCCGACTAATTTATTTCAATCGACTTCTAGACCTCTGGTCGGACAACGGATCACGGCGTTTATACGACTTTAATTTAATTTTGCCTAACATCCTTCAAACATTGCCAATAATCAAATGGATGTAGAATTGTTCGATATTTAGCTATTCCTTTAAGGGCAAAATCTTCCGCAGGAGCCGCCATGAACTTGCTTGGTGATTAGAGCTATTGCTCAGTGTTGGGAGTCCCGTGATGACAGCAATAAAAGGCCACAAAAGAGTGCTGCTAGTGTCGGTACCAAGTACCAAGTTCCCATCGTTGTTTATGTTTGTCCTTTGCCTTGTTTGTGTTTTTAGTTCCCTGGCAGATTGTGGCATGTGACTGAAATTTTCAGCCATTCTAGATGTTTCCTTTTATCCTCTTTGTCACATTTAAATGTTCTATTGCTTTATTTTACCATGTATTTGACGATGTTTTGGTTCATGTACATTTAAAATCCAAAAGCTTGGATGAAAAATGCATTTATATTTACGCAAATTTTCTGCCCTATAAAGTTATTTGCTCTTCTTGGCACTTGTGATATGTTTTCTTCTAATTTGCAATGCACTATGAACCAAATACCACATGAAAATACAAAAGTGATCAAAAGTGGTCTTACAAACTTGTTCAATACGAAATCTGAATGTATCTATGGAAAAAAGTCTTTGCTAGTGAGCGGTACGTGCTTCAGAAAGGGAGGTTAGTCATATATTTGTTCCCTGATAGTTGGACCTCTTGTTCTTTTTTTTTTCGGTATATGTATAATTAATTACATATACTGAATCATCATGTATAAGGAACATAACTTGTGCAAACCATGTGGTCAATGAGATATTTTATGGTCCACATATGTTTAATAGGTGCATAACTTGATACGCAAATTACTTTACAATTTAACTTCTCACGCAAGTTAGAAAATGAAGCCAAGAATTTTGTATGTGCATGGATTCATTAATATCATTAGATTTTTATTTTTTAAATGATGAAAGCGTGAAGTTGCAGGTGTACGAAACTACCATTAATTTTTATTGCTACAAAAAATATGCGAAAAAACAGTAATTACATAATACTATTTAAAGGGTTGATTTGGCGTGGCTGTTCAAATGAATACGATATGTATAACATTGATGCATGTTTTCCACCTTTATCCAGGTATTACTTTCACCTTCGAATATTTGCATGTGTCTGTAAAAGATATGGGATCTCGTTATTTTGAAAACAGCTGTATATTTTGAAATCGACATCCGAAATTAATTTAATTTTTGCTGTCCAGAGATCCGTTGTCAGTGACACATGTATGAAAAGTACAACGCACATTTGATATGTTATTCCATGTTCTAACGAACATATTTTGGTGTGTGTGCATGTCAAAGTCTCTTTAGCTCCTCTGTTAATATTTCTTTGTGGTGGTATTTTATCCAAATTTTTCTAACGCACATGTAGAAATGTTTCACAGGTCGAAATGTCGCTAAATCTCATTACAGACAGAATGGGCTTTGCTGTTATTGCTTTTGGCCTATTTGTTTAATGAAACAAGCTCAGACAGGATCAGACAGTATTCTGACTAAACGAATTAACTGTAGAATATGTAACACGTCATTGCAAAAATTGTCAAACTGCCTTAATTTCAAAAGTTCCATAAAAACTATGATAAATTCAGTCTCGATAACAACATTGGTCTTTTACTGTTTCTAGTAAGTAGGATAAATTTTTATTCTGGACGTAAATTTCGTTTAATACTACAAATGATTTAAATTAGAATTTCGATGTATTTATCAAACTCATCTGTATCACGGCGCTCTTTGGAATTTATGCATCTGGATCCATCGCGTGGTGGGTCTAAAAGGAAACTAGAATACTGATATTCCAGCCTTCATACTAGTAATCCCTTGTGCGATACAATAGATATGACCTCCATACAGAGACGCCGAGTGTGTCGGCAGGTTAGCACCTCCTGCTCTGCAAACATCAACCGTCATGTGAAAAATGGTACTGTATGTCAAAAGCAAATAACTGTAGCTGAAAACGCTAGTAAAGATCAGGCAAGTCAATGCCAGATCTTATCAATCTGGTCCAATGTATACAAGTCGGTCGCAAGTTACACTGCTCAACCAAATCACGGTAGAAACCATAGTAAACATAGTGCCAATTTATATATCCAAAGGAGCAGTTTTCCCTGCTTAGGAATAAGTAACTTTTGGTACACTGAGATGAATGACTTAACAACATACTTGATAACGACAATTATTAGTTCAGACTACAAGTTTTGGAAACGTTTATCTTATTTGTGTAGTAGTCTCATGAACATTGTAAAGTCTATAAGATCTACGATTTTTTTTTCAATTGAGAGCAGGTTTGATATATATGCTCCCTTAAATACTTTCGTTACACCCTTTCTTTATCTATGGTGGGCCTCAAAAACTTTCTAACAAATTAACAATGACAGTTATATTTAGAACCTCTGTTTTTAATAAAGGACGTTTGTTTTCATCTATAAGCAGCCGATCTTGATTTTCTCAGCTTTATTTTATTTTATTTTATTTTATTTATTTATTTTATTTATTTATTTATTTATTTTTAATTTGAATTAAAACTTCTCCGATAATGTCAGTGTCTTATATTTCTAGGAAAAATAAGTACCTGCTTTTGTCGTTTTCCACTCTATCACAAATAACAGAAATTGTCCCTGCTAATGTGATCATGATAAATAATTGCAAGAGCCATTCGGAGGAAGAAGTTGTTTTTTGGCTCATTACAGAATGGTTGATTGCACCAAAATTACTACAAAGACTTAGAAATAAGATAATGGAGAATATATTGAAAGGACAGAAAACAGAAAATAGAACCATAGAGATCAATGGAGGACATTCAGAAGATACAAGATACAGAAAAAATAACAGAAAGTGAAAAACATACCACATACGGACAGTGATGGAGCACACAGAGATCAATGGATGACATAAAAAAAGATAAACAAAACAGGAAACAACAGAGAGTGAAGAACAAACAACGGAGATTTATGCAGGACATACAGACGAAGAAAACAGAACGGACAGCGAAAAACAAACCACAAAGATCAATGGTTGACAAACAGAAGAGTTAAATGAAATAGTAAATGGGGAACAAACCAGAAAACAAGGGATGACATACTATAATAAAATGAAAAAAAAACACAACAGAGATCAATCGAGAACATACAGAAGAGATAGCAAGAAGAAAATAAAACGGACAATGAAGGAAAAGCAAAAGAGGTCACACAGAAGATATAGCAAACAGACAACAGAACAAACCACATGAATCCATGAAGAGAGCGAACAAAAACAGATAGTGAAGGATAGACCACATATATCAAAAGAAGACATACAGGAGAGATGGAAAGAAGAAAATAGAAAATATGGTGAAAGAAACAGATCAATGAAGGACATACCGAGGAAATAATTAACAGAAAGTAGAAATTGACAGCGAAGGACAAACCACAGAATTCAGAAGAAACAGTTGAAGAAAAACAGAACAGAGAGAAAAGGACGAACAAGCAACAGAGAAAAATGGAGAACATACAGAAGAGATAGAAAAAAGAGACAGTGAAGAAAATAAAACACAGATATAATTAAATTCATTCAGAATGGAAAGCGGGAAGAAAATAGGAGAGGCAGTGAAAAACAAACCACAAAGATAGAGAAGAGGTGAAAATTGGAAAATAATATAGAAAATGAAGGAGAAACTACAGATTTGATTTCAATACAGAACAGCAAAGACAGCGAGGGAAATTAACACAGAAACTATGGATGAATACAAATGAGAAAACAAAAGAAAATAGAACACAAAGTGGAGAACAAAGAACAGAGATCAAAAAAGAAAATACAAAAGAAATAGCAACATACTAGTAAACAGAACAGACAGAGGAAAAATCACACAGGCTTAAAAAACAGCAAAAAAAAAACAAATAAAAAACAAAAACAAAAAAAAAGAATGACAGATAACAGAGATCAATGGAAGGCATAAAGAAGAAACAGAAGAGATAACAAGAAGAAAATAGTACAGACAAGGAAATACAAACAACGGAGATCATATAGAAGATACAACAAACATAAAATAGAACAAACCGTGAAAGACAAACCACATACTTCAATGACCAACATACAGAAAGGAGAGCAGACAAAAAAGGTAGACAGTGAAGTATTGACCACTGGGACACAATGGTCAACGGAGGATAAATATAGGAGAGATAGCAAACAGAAAATAGAAACAAACAGCGGAGAGGACAAACCACAGAGAACAACAGAGGACATTCAGAAGAGACGCTAACGGAAAAAACACAAAAGAAAGCGAAAGACAGACAAGCAACAGTGACAAATGGAGAACACACAGAAGAGGACAATAAACAGTGAAATGCAAACCACAGAGATAAATGAAATACATTAGAGGGATAGCAAGAAGAAAATAAATCAGACAACGAAAAACAAAGCACCAAGATTCAGAAGCGATAGCAAAATGAAAAAAGTACAGACAATGAAGGAGAAACCACAGATTTCTATATAATTTAGATAATAGATAACAAACAGAAAAAAGCACAAAAAAGACAGCGAAGGAAAATAATACAGAAAGATCAATTATATACAGATGAGAAAGCAGAAAGAAAATAGAACAGACAGTGGAGGACAAACATCAGAGATCAAGGAAGGACATAGAGAGGAAATATCAAACAGAAATCATCACAAAGGTCAGGCCAATGGAGGACAAACAGGAGAGATAACAAAGAAAAAACACAACCGAAAAGCAACAGAGAATATTGTAGGACAAACAGAAGAGATTGCAACCTGAAAATAGTGCCGACATTGAAAGAGAAACAACGAGGATCAATCGAGAGCATGCAGAAGAGATAGCAAGAAGGAAATTAAACTGATAGTGGAGAGCCTTGAATTACATAAAGAAAAGATATGGCAAAGACAATATAGACTACACGGAAAAGGACAAATTACACAGATCAATAGAGGATATACAGAAGATACAAGAAATAGAAAATTTAACAGATCGTCAAGGACAAACGTCAGAGATCAATTGATGATATTGCAACGGTCAAGCGAGTGACAAAAGTTTCAATTCAAAGAGATTTAATTTCACACCCCAAGCCGACGCTCGCAAGTACTGACCGCAGGTATAGAAACATTGTTGATAATTGATTGACAGCGATATATATAAATTAATTGATGGAGAAGATTTTAAATTTGATTGGATAGTTTTATTATTATGCAACCAATCAAATGTAAAATCTTATCAAGACACGATCTATGTTGTCTCCTGTCAATAAATTAACAATGTGTAAAATATTTTTTCTTTCTCCCCAGGCAGTCTTTCGGAGCGTCGACTTGGGGTGTAAAATTACATCTATTCAAAATGAAACTTTTGCCACTTGCTTGACCGTTGCAATAACAAAAGGTGAAAAAAAAGAAAATAGAACAACTAACCACAGAAATTAATGGAAGACATACAGAGAGCACAAGAAACATAAAATATAACAACAGTGAAACACAAACTCCAGAGATCAATTGAAGACATATAAATGAGGGAAAAAACAGAAAATGGAAACAGACAGTGAAGAACAATCCACAGAGACCAACCAAGGACATTCAGAAGGGACGATAAACAGACAACAGAAGAAGAAAAAACAGAGGAGATCACAAACAGATAAAAGAACATAGGACGGCAAATCACACAGGTCAATGGGGGAATAACATTAGAGATAAAAAAAGAGAATACACAACCGACGGTGATTTAGGAAACAAAAAGGTACGATATAGGACATACAGAAGAGATGGCAACACGAAAATAGAACAGACAGTGAAAAACAAACAACAGAGATCAATCGAGAGCATACAGAAGACACAGTGAACAACATAGAACGATGGCGGCACGTACAGACAAGGAAGCAAACAGCAAACATAGCAGACAATGAAGGAAAAAACACAGGAATCAATGGAAGACATAAGGAAGAGATAGCAAGACGGAATTTGAACTAATAATGAAGAACATTTGATTAAGAGACACCTCAGAGATCAATGAAAAAGGTGCAGAAGCGATGGTAAACAGAAAACAGAATAGAGAAGAAGAAAAAATAGAGAACGATTGCGGATATACGGAAGAATTAGCAGACAGATAAAGACAAACAATAGAGATGAATGAAGGACATACAGATGATACAAGAAATAGAATATAGAACAGACAGTGACAGACAAACCTCAGAGATCAATAGAGGCCAAAAACAGAAAATAAAATGGAACAAACAGTGAATTACAAATCACAGACAGCAACGGTGGATATACAGAATGTTTTAAAACATTAAATAGAACAGACATTGAAAGGCAAACCAAAGCGATCGACATTCAGAACAGATAGCAAAGACAAAATAGAGCACAGAGAGAAGGACAAACCACAGAGATCAATGGAGGATATACAAAAGATACAAGAAAAAGACAATAGAACATACAGTCAAGGACAAACCTCAAAGATCAATGGATGACATACAGAATAGGTAGAAAACAGAAGATATAACATACAGTGGTGACAAGCCACAGAAATAAATGGTACACATACAGAAATACGAGTAACCAAAATAGAACAAACAGTGAGAGACAAACCTCAGAGATCAAACAGAGCAGAGAGAAGACAGAAAATGGAAAGGATAGTACATGTATCGGACAGACAACCGAGATCACTGGAAGACATACAGAAGAGAGAAACAAAATTGAAAATAGACAATGAAGAGCAATCAACAGAGATTTATGGAGTACTAACAGAAGACATAGCAAGAAGAAAATAGAACGAACAGTGAAGGACAAACCATATACATCAATGAAGGACAAACAGAAGAGATAGTAAACAGAAAACAGAAAAGACGGGAAAAACAAGTCAGAGATCAACAGAAAACAAATCAGAGAAGGAGAAACAACAGAGAAGGATTGAGTGCAAACAGAAGGAATAACAGTCAGTGAAGGATAAACAACAGATTTTAATGGAGAACATATTGAAGAGGACGCAAACAGAAAACAGAACAGACAGCAAAGGACAAACAACAAAGAACGATGAATGACATACAGAGACCGATGTAGGATACACAGAAAAGATTCTGTAAACGGAGGATTTTTTATTTTTGCGATGGAGAAAGAAGCGCGAAAATAAAACTGTCAACTTCGAAATGACAACCACGAATTGAAGGTTGTGCTAAATGAAATTTGCTTAGAAAATAGCGAAAAAAGGACAATGTGAAAAATTCCCTGTTAACGGTAGCAAACAAAAAAATATCTAAAGAAAAAGAGTGACAAACAACTGAGAACGATGGAGGGCATACAGAAGTGATAAGAAACAGAGAATAGATCAGACAGTGAAAGGTAAACATCAAAGTACGATGGAGGACATACAGAAGTGATAACAAACAGAGGATAGATCAGACAATGAAAGATAAACAACAAAGTACGATGGAGGACATAAAAGGGATAACAAGCAGAAAAAAGTAATGAATAATGCACAGAGATCGATGGAGAATACATAGAAGAGGTAAAAAGCCGAAAATAGAACAGAGAGCATATGACACACCACAGAAACCAGTGCCTGACATATAGAAGAAATGGAAAGCAGAAAATGGAACAGACAGTGACGGACAACAACAGAAATAAACTGCAGAACTAAAGAGACAGCGAGCAAAAAATACAACAACAGGACAACAACGGGGAAGGACAACAACAGAAATAAACTGCAGAAATACAGAACTAAAGAGACAGCGAGCAAAAAATACAACAACAGGACAACAACGGGGAAGGACAACAACAGAAATAAACTGCAGAAATACAGAACTAAAGAGACAGCGAGTAAAAAATACAACAACAGGATAATGCCAACTTTTTTGAATATGTGTAGCTCTTTAGGTGAGATATTGTTTTGACAAGGCACTAGATATGTTGATCAATCACTTATAAATCAAAGACTATCTGTTTACAGTGGAGCACAATTTGTCCCCAATGTATTTCCAATTATCTCAGTTCTAGAGTCGTAGAGTCACATATGTGTTATGGTCTCATGTTCATTTACTCCATATCCTTTCGTAAAATATTTAATACAGGAGTTTGTCTTTTATTGCAGTGTGGAGTTGGTAAAACAATTCCCCGTGGTAGAGATGTTTGCTCTTTATTTTTCTTAGATATGGTGTACTTGTACATAAGATAATATCTCATGTGTACACTTCGTTCAATTACTAATATCTAAATTTATGTAAATTCTAAAACCGAAGGATTAACTCCCTCCATCGTAGTTTTGTCCTTAGCTATATTTGATATTGCTGATTATTCGGATTTCGCTTGGTTTTATGCATTATTAACATTTTTTGAAATTATGGATTTCCTCTGTTTGGGTTCTAGTGCTGCTGATGAGGAATAAATTNCCGAAATGGCCATACAGCTCATTAAAATTATTGCAGTTGGAGTTAACATATGTGTTATGGTCTCATGTTCATTTACTCCATATCCTTTCGTAAAATATCACAACATAATAATTTGACAAATTAACATCCACTTATGTTCTTTCCATTAAGAACGTTATTCAATATTTCACATTTTGACTCCACCAAAAATCTTTTACCTCAAAAACTTGGATGGAGAAGTACCCGGTAAAATTTATCAGATTTGAAGTTCATTAAGAAAAAAATGTTTAACAAGCTGTACAGATCATGGATTTGAAGAAAAATGTCATTGCTTGTATCACAGAAAACAACATTTTGTACCAAAGACATAGTCATGAATTTCATATAATTTATAATTAATTTTAAAACACAGTTTTAAGAATCACTTTTGCGTCGAAATACATGTTTTTCCCTGGGGTGGGTACATTCGGGTACTTCAGCCCACCAGTAGTGGTCCACACCCACATTTTGTAATAGTATGTGAAGCTAAAGTTGTGTGAACATTATTGGCATAAGTTACAGTACTGTACCTTGTGACTTTTTATTGAATTAAAATTCAATGGTTGATTATGTTATTTTTCATTTTTATTCAATTACTTTCACACTTTCATATTTCATTTTCAGCTTTATATACACTGCCATTAAATTTGTTTAGTTTTATAGCAAATACATGCAACGCCAATTTATTTATGTGCCATAAAATTCAAATAAAATTTTTTTATTGGTTGGTCTTTGGAAAGTTAGTGTATGTTGAATAACAATTGCATTTTAAAAATGTGACCGCTTTCTATGTCTTCTGAATGTAATGTCAAATTTATTTCACGGTATGGTTGTTAATTACACAAAATTTCATTTCATTTGCTTTCAGTCGATAAGATATTCATATAACCCATGTATATTGACGAACACATGTTAAAAGATGTTGAAAATATAAAATTGAAAAAAAAAATTATATATCAAAATATAATTATCCAATAAATTTTTATGACGAAACTAAAAGAAAGGCATGAATTAAAAATGGATTCCTCTTTTTGTCAACTTCGTTGCCTCGGATACTTTACATATTTGGACAACCCTTTCAACGAGCTTCAACAATACAGAAGTTACTTTAACACTTAAGGCCGTACATCAGTTTGCAGATTGATTTGGGATTGAAAAGGAAAAGAATGCTAAATTTATATGAGAAATAATTCAATTTTAATTCAACGTTCTAATGTCAATTTTCTCATAACGTGTAGAAAGAAGCTTTTACACAAACAGATTATCGTTATTGAATAGTAATGGTTTAATAATGTTTTCACTGGTGAAATAGATTGTTTACCATGCAGTATAGAAATGGAAAATATAGGAAATCACTGCCTTACTTTGTATAATCGCTTGAATGGCATTTCAAAAGATTATGAAATGTTTTGTTAGACTTTAAGTTAAGCTTTTATCATCAGGTTATGGTTTTCTGTACAGAACACACAATGTAAAAGTGCGATTTTTTACCCGTTTCTAAATTCTCTAATATTAAGAGATATTTCACACAACTAATGACAAAGACCACTTTTAACTGAGACTTCGGTGTTATATTCGAAGATCAGAGTTAAAGGAACATGGCAATATACGGAGATGACAAAGTGAAGTCAATAATTGCAGCCGAGGCAGAGGAGGTTTCAGCACCCATTTTCACGAAAACTCCATGTATATACGGACGTTTTCAAAAATTAACGAGATTTCTCTACCTGAGTACGAACTCCAAACATTTGCAGGCTGGAACTCCTCCCAAAAGACAAGAGTATCATTGGGTTCTGCTGAACGGCAAGCTTGATCTGCTGTGCGCGCGTGACATTTGTAACATTTCAGGTTTCACTTGGAAGTCTGATGTCAACAAGATAATATTATCCGAGGGTTTTTGCCAGAAATTCGTCACGATCCTAATGACCTTCTACCAGAACGCCCATTTGGAGATTTGAAATTAGGAAAAAAGGTTCCGTGGGAATAAATATATTTAGACGAAACGTCGGTACAGATCGAGAAGGATTTTACATTGAAGATCGGGGAGATGGTTATATTCCACGACTATTTTGGACTAGGCTCGTCGCAAATCCATAGACATCAGCACGATCCCGGTAATGACAGGATGCTACAGTACCTATTTCAGTAATTACGGAGCCAAAGGCTGGTCAACAACATGCTGCCCATGGAACATCCAGACCATGTAAACGATCATATCAAATTGGTTGTAGATCTTCAAGGTATGCTCATATCTCTTAATTTCTTCGGCGAGCTCTTCTTCCATGGATGCAACATGACCTCATCATTTATATATTGAAGGAACATACCGAACAGGGCAGTGTTGTTGAATCGGCTGTTTGGACCAGGCTTAATCATCTTGGAATTGCTGACAAGGCTTCAAGTACAGTTCATTACCCTGTTTAATGCAATAGAATGGTGTTTGAGAAAGACACCTTTGCCGCTGGGTTTCACTGTGCATATGTACCAACCACGTTAATAATATGATCCAAAACATATCGTTTTAGAAATGACAGTGCTATTAAAACCACTCAAACACCATAAGCCAGTTGCATATCCTTGGATATAATGGGAAGAGCTCTCAAAGCTAGTAAGGTTAACGTGGGCAGGAAACCACCTTCTTTCTCCTTGTTCTCCTTCAAATAGGTGGCTTCCAGTGAGATATTCATTCTATCAAAGCTTTTTTGTAGGAGCTTTAAGATGTTTTGAACCTGCCGGTTGCACCCCTCAGTGGGACAAGCAACAGTGACCGTGCAACCCTTCTTGGAAACCCTCTGTAGTTTCTGCTTGAGTTCAAACGTTACTCTTCATAAATCACCAGCCCAGTAGTCAGTACTTCGGTTCTGACCCGAAAGCCGATTCAATTTGGAAATTGGCAATATCTAAATTTTTGTAAATTTTGTTGAAAACTAAGGAGTATCTCCCTCGTGCAAAGCTCTGTCCTTAGCTGATTTTGGCTTCACATTTTCATCATTTTGCTTATTTGTTCTCTATCAGTTTTCAGCATCTTTGAGTTGATGGTCTTTCAAACGTTTAGATTTTATCTGCACTGAAGAGACATAAGTTGTCGAAATGCGCAAATGCAAAAATAAATTCACAGTAACTTCGGTATTTAGTTATTTAAACATGAACATGTGAAAATGAAAGCGAATGGTAAGGTATTCTACATGTAGGTTGAAAAGACGACCGTCGTGATTTGTGAGATACGTTTGCATGAGATTGGTCGTTCTCGTGATCACTAGTAAGTTAACTAGTTCTTTGTGTTTTGGATGATCTTCATACCTGGATCGACGCCCGGGAAGAAACTGTAGATGGTGGACTGCTGGGAGCCATTGACGTAACGGTCATGGATAATGTTGCTTTTCATCATGATTCTGTTGATGTTGATAATGCTGACGATGCTTTCACCGGTATCTGTAAATGTTGATGGACCAGAGTGTGTATCTCACGTTCAAACCACGGAACGGTGTTGATACTGATGTAAGGATCGGATCGAAATAAACCTGGTAACTCTTGGTCTAGCTGACTCTTGTTCCCGAGCGATTGGCCCCGATGGTGACCACGTTCTTGTTCGTCACACCTGTCGCTGAAACTCCTAGCTGATGCCGTCGATGCCGTTCATTTCGGTTTCTACCGTTATCGAGAGACTAGCGTAAGAGGTCGTTTGTATCACGGGTGCTGGTGATGTATAGGACGTCTCCAGGTTCACTACTAAGATCATCTCATATTTTTGTTCCTTCGCACAGTTGCAAAGGATGGTTGAACCGGGTCAAGTTATGGCTGTCGGTTTCAGATATAAGAACAAAACTCCCTGTGTATACTCCTTGTCCACCTCAATAATAAATTATCCTTTTTTTACTTAAAAATATGACGTTTATGCAGTCAAAATCGAACTGTGGGATTCTATCAATGATCACAAGCGCGAATGCTTCGATTGCTCAAATTCTTCCAAAATTCAATAAATACCATAAAAACAGTTAATTTCGTTATGCTGTACACGTGTTTCAAGGAGTAACCTCTCATCAGCAGCATTAAAATCAAACAATATGGAAAGCCATATTCCAAAAGTAGTCAATAAAGAAGTACTCATTTCCAAAAATATCAAAATAGGAGGCCCAATTCAGTACCAAGGACATCCACCGAGTGCCATACACGGAATGAAAATCTGAATGTCCACGGTTGATTTCTTCAACTGCTCAGACTGGTGACTCATATCGATTACAAACAAGAATACATGTCGATATAGGCATTGACGCCACAAATGCTGAGTAGACTCTGAATACTTCGGAAGTCTGCATCCTGCTTGTACACTATAGTGACCCTGTTCTGGGTGAATTTAGCATTTTGGTCCACGGCGTGGCATCGTTCAGTGTCTAGGGTCTCATGGATATTTTGCAACCAAGAATGTACTAACATGGTGGCTGGCGTTGTGTGTCTGATCATTGACTCTGTCAGTTTGGAAAGAGATGGTGATCAGTCGGGGTTTCTCCTATATACTTTTGGCTGCAATGCGCCAGTTAAACTGGGTAACCTGGGGCCAACTACCTCATTCGAAATCCACTGCAGATCTTGGTCTTATTGCTGATGGTCTTGTACAAACGTAATTTGCTTTCATCGGAAGGTGTGACATGGGTTAACCAGCGCACCTTGCACAAAATAACTTTTGTCGTATTATCGACGACAGCGTTTCTCAGAACCGGGTTGACATCAAATTCGTGCAACAGAGATGGTTCCTGTCTTAATCCATAGACGATCTTGTCTTACCATATTTCGTCATTTGTGTAGTTGAGCTTTGCAACAGCTTTGGGTTCATTTTCGTAAACCTAATATGTCTGAAGATTTTTATGTCATCTTTCGGCGATGGCAAGAATGTCGGCTAGTGTATATTTTTATAACACTGGAAAATGTCGTAGATGGTAGCAGCGCCACCATCCGAGGTTATTCAATCGTGCTTGCTGTTGGGGGGGGGGGGTTGTTCTTGTCATTGCTGGACTTGTCGGTTATTTGGTCTCGATATTTTGTTATTTTATCTGAGATATGAATCACAGTTTTAAAAGTTTTTTTTCAACTCTTTACAGGACTGGATTAGTAGCAGTGCTTATGGGTCGTTCCAGGGGAGATGAATTTGCCTCTGGCTATTAAGCGGCTACTTATTTTCGGCGATACGATTTTCATCAATAATGGCATCGTATTATTATGGATAGACAAATTCGTTAAGGAGAGCATTGCCGACACCGGCGCGAGCAACTCCCCTATCATTTTAGTGATCACGTCAGCTTTTTTGGAATCTGCCAAATGCTTGAACATCTTTGAAGAGGTCTCAGGTGTGTCCAGTCTTCTCTAGATGGTTCTGCATATTGCTAGCCTGAATGCTCCGTTTGATTTCCTGCAGCCCCCTCACGAGCGGCTCACGGTGCTTGGAATCGATGATCTTGACAAACACGATTTATTAAGAGCACCAAATGCTTATAAATTCTCCAAAGCTTCGAAGGACGTTGTTGCGAAAGCCCAAAACCGTTTGAGTGAACGTATCGAGACTTTTTGTGACCACCCATAGCGGCTTATGAATATTGTCAGAAACTGGCTGATATAGGGGTATTAAATATCGCTGATTGATCTTATCTTCCTATTGCAATGACACTCGTCACCGTACTGACCAACAAAATGATAAACAACAACCATTACCTATTAAGCCAATTGCATGAGGTTTTCCTTTTGTTCATGATCGTAATAAAGCTGCCTTTCTCCGGTTTGCTCTGGTTTATCAAAGATTCTTATTTCATCCTTTTTTATCTCAGACTTATCGATATTTTATTCTTAAAAACCATTGTTTACACGTCAGTATAAAGAACATTGAATGCATATAACAACATGCACGCATGACAAGACTAGATAAAGTTATTTGTGTACATCGATACAATTCATCTTATTTGCATCGGTATTTTCCAGCCGTCTCAGGGCTCCTGAGATTGATGGTCATGAATCCATAGGGCTCGACCAAGGATCTGTCGCATAAAGCAACGAACTTGGCGGATGAAAGGTCGCTGTATGGTAGCGAGGGATATACTCGCGGCTCTGGCATCTTGCTTGAGGAGACAGATGTTTTTGGCATTCTCTCGTAACGACTGCCCGGACAGCTTGATACAATTTTATCACAAGTAGATGCAGACTACACAAACTAATATTTACATTTGCCTTGTTTGTTCATCATCAGATCGTCAAACCCCATGAGATTCTTGTGATTTGGGTCGAGTTCGTGACGATCTGGCTCAAACACAAAGGTTTCATTTTTACTTGGATGGAAAATTTCTCACTTTTGAGACAAGGCAGCTCCTATTTTTAGCGGTGTGAGATTTTTCTGTCTTACACCACCCCATGCGAGACAGCCTCGTGCATACTATGACGTCATTGACGTCATGGTGAGTCGCTAGGTAATGGCGGATGGTAAGGACAACATGGCGGCGCCAAAAGACGTTTTTATGAACAAAAGTGAGAAAATAAATCAAACACCGTTGAAAATGCAAGATTTAGAAATCTCAGACACCCTCGGGTAAGATTTCAATGGTTCTCTGACTCGGCAAGCCTCGTCAGAGAAATATTGAAATCTTACCCTTGGGTGTCTGAGATTGCATGATCTTGCCTTTTCACCGATGTTAGATTCATATAAACTACCAATGAGTAGGGGCACGCATTCTTCAAAGACAGTATGGCTCGGATATCTTCCTTCGAGAATCCCAACGTAGTACCTACTAAAGCAGATGGTAGATGGGTTTGTGGGTTAATTCTCAGTTCCTCAAGATGTAGAAGCGTATGGGCTCATGAAGAATGTAGGGATGTATCCGCCAGGGCACAATTTCGTTGAACCAAGGACCGAACTTATGTCGACGGTACCTGGAACTGAACATGGTCAAACCCTTCAAAATTCGTTTGTTGGATTATATAGGTAAGAGCTCGTAATAACCAGTTCGATGCAAGTTTCATAGGCGTTGCGTGGGGATATGGACGAGTATGAGACATGTTTTTCTCGTTTTCGTCGATATGAGTGCCGTCTCCAAGTATGGCTGGCTAGTTTCGTTGAAGGATAAGAAGGGTACTTCAGTACGCGGTGCCTTCCAAGAGATATTAATGTCTCGCGACCCAAAAAAGCTATAGAAGGACAAACGCATCGAGTTTTATAAAAGGGGCGAGCGCCTATTCCCGAAGCATGGCGTCAAGTTCTACTCCAAAGAGAACGAAGAGAAGTTCAGAGTCGTGTATTGAATATTGGAATCATGAAGAAGATGATCAAATACTTTTCGGCAAAATTTACCGGCAACTATCTCAATGTACTGTGCGATCTGGTCGAGCTCTACTCAAAAGAGAAAGAAGAGAAGTTCAGAGTCCTGCAATGAATATTGAAATGCATCATGACGGTGATGTTCAAATACTTTTCGGCAAACTTTACCGGCAACTATATATCTGGTCTAAGTAGTATATGGGGACCGTTCAATTATCATTTGTCGAGGTGCCTGTCGAGGTGCTATTGTGGTAATACTATATCTCATCTCGTATTTGTCGAGGTGCTGTCGAGGTGCAGTCGAGGTGCTATGAGTGTTGACCTTTGGCCTTGCCATATGTGTCTCGCCTTTAGCTTTGGTCTCCCCTAACCCTAACATTAAACCTACCTTTTAGTTGTAGTGTTGTTGGACCATAAGTAATGTTTTTTATTCAAATTTACAGCGACTTACTCGAAATCCTATTTGTTCTGTAGTGTCTCCCTTTTCCTTTGTGAAAAGAAGAGCGTTTCTTTCAAAGTGATAGCAAGTCATTAAATAGGATCACAAATTCTAAGTTCTTGGAGGTCACTCTGCGTTTTCCAGGCTTGTGACTGGCTATCCAATAGGATAGGCCGCATTACCCTCCCTCCGTCCCATTTGTTTTTAAGCTATAGGTAGTGCTCTAATTTTGTTGACGTAGAATGTTACATTAGTAAGCAGATGTATAGTCCATTTCGTGTTCGGTCTCTGTTGTCTTATGTATTCCAAAAGATCTTGTCGGTCTACTTCATCGATGAGCTCATGTACATCATTTGTATCCTTAATAAGCATCGGTGCATCAAAGTATCTGCTGTTATTCTGGCTGGAGTGAAAATATCGTAGTTCATCTGTCTCTATATTTCGAAGTATAAATCCAAAGGACATGTTCATCTTGTAGGCTGAAGTCTGTTGCGCAAAGATCTGCCATATTTTATCTGGAATATTGGGCAGAGAGCTGTCATCCAAAATGAAGTTGAATCAATCCTGTATGAGGTTTCCAGTATGTTGTTCGGTTCGAATACTGGACCAGTTTTCTAGGTACAACTGTCGGGTTTCACGATCTTCTGGCAAGACTTCTGGTTGTTTGCTTCTGGTTGCTTGATGTGTTATCATTCTGGTTGTTTGATGCTCCGGTCGCATTTTGGTTGGTTGGAATCTCCTTGCTGTATTCTGGTTTATTTGCAGTAGGATCATCACCATTTCCAGATTGCGATGTGTTAGATCTGTTCATTATCATCATAAGCTTTGTAGGTTTTGCTCCTGGTCTTTCATGTATAGCACGGTGACGTTTCAGGCTGGATTGGTCGTTGAAAAACTGGCCACAGACGTCACAATTTAATGTGTAATTATGTGAAGCTTCATGTCTGTTTTTATTGTCAACTCGACAAAAGTTTTTCCCGCACATGGCACAGCTGTATTCTTGCTTTTCTTCTGAGTGGCTTGCGTGTCGTTGTAAACTCCGTTTTTCCGTAAACTTCTTGGGACATTTATCACAAGCGAACATTGTTGACTTCTTCGAAGGTATTATCTGTAGAGAGTTCGGTGGAGGAACTGACACACTGACTGTCGAGTGCGAGTTAATATAGTTAAATTTATTTGTATCGATGGCTGTGATTGGTCGGTTAAATTTGTTACGGGCTCTCTGATTGGTCAATTTTCCTGCAATTTGATTGGCTGGTTTTATCAAGAAGTTGGCATCTGATTGGTTGAATTCCCTACAATTTGATTGGTACGTTCATTGGAAAGTCGGTTTAAAGCTGCAAATGTGATATTTAATGAAGTGTCTTCGGTTTTGAATAGTGGAACACGTGGTTTATCAAACCGCAACGGGGAAACCATTTCGCGTGTTCCTCCATAGGATCGTCGTTTTCTTCCCAATCATGCAGAATTCCGCCACAATAAAAACATTGTACTTTATCACCTTGGTTTAAATAAAAGAGTCCAACTTTTGCAAGGTCTGCTGGTCGTTGTTTCAATTGTACGGGCCATCCGGTGTAAGATTCTAGCCTGACTGATTCATTGGCATACTCTATGTATTTTGGGCAAGTAATGCCCGGTTTTTGTGCAGGGGTTCTCGGTATTTTTATTAACCCGTGTTTTTGTAAACATTCTTGAATGAAGGGACAATCGTGAAAATGTTTATGGTGTTCCATATGTACCACATCGCCTGATCTCCAACCACCCAATACACCACCACACTGCGTGCATTGACATTTGTAATCTATACCGATAGAGTAGAAATAATCAAGGACGAGATCTAAGGATTGCACCACATTTGACGACCACGTTTTAAACGTATTTAAGCGTAAATCAAAATTTTCTCTCAAAGGTTTCAATCGCTCAAGCGGGCTTTCTGGAATGCAGTCCATCTGTATGCAATGTAGACGGTCACGTACGCTTCTTAAATGACTGATGCGAGACTTTCTTTGCTTTCTAAGTCAAGTTCTAAGGACAACTGGTCAGCAGAATGGCAGTCCTGTGACTGACAGAGCCGGATGATCGCGTGCTTATATAGTTGAATTTGTTTGTATCGATGGCTGTGATTGGTCAGTTCATTTTGTAAGATGTTTTTTGATTGGTCGATTTTGGCTGGTTTTATCACAAATACAGCATCTAATTGGTTTAATTTTTTTGCATTTTGATTGACCCGATTTACTTGTGTAGTAGTCCATGACTTATACTTTCAGACCTGTCTTCCAGCGTCCTGAACGTAGAGCACTGCAAACGTAGTGTAGCTGTGTTAGAGAAGTGGGACGCTGGGAGCTGGTCTGAAAGTAATATTTTATACTATAACACTAGCTTTTCCCACCACAAGATACAAGGCACTTGTCACCACCACATAACGCTGAATTCCCGAGATGAGCACGCAAGAAGCACGAGCAGCGAAATGAGCACACGAGCAGTGAAAACGAGCAGCGTGAGCATGCCTTTAAACAGCGAATTTATAGCTTTTCCCACCACAAGATACAAGGCACTTGTCACCACCACCACAAAACGCTGAATTCCCGAGACGAGCACGCGAGCAGCAAGAGCAGCGAAATGAGCACACGAGCAGTGATTAAACGAGCAGCGAAATGAATACGATAAGACATACCTTTAAACGGCTAATTTATAGCTTTTTCCACCACAAGGCACTTGTCACCACCACTTACCGCCGAATTCCCGAGATGAGCACGCGAGAAGCATGAGCAGCGAAATGAGCACACGAGCAGTGAAAACGAGCAGCGTGAGCATGCCTTTAAACAGCGAATTTATAGCTTTTCCCACCACAAGATACAAGGCATTTGTCACCACCACCTCAAAACGCTGAATTCCCGAGATTAGCACGCGAGCAGCACGAGCAGCGAAATGAGCACACGAGCAGTGATTAAACGAGCAGCGAAATGAATACGTTAACATACCTTTAAACGGCTAATTTATAGCTTTTTCCACCACAAGGTACTTGTCACCACCACTTACCGCTGAATTCCGGAGATGAGAACGCGAGCAGCACGAGCAGCGAAATGGGCACGCGAGCAGTGAAAACGAGCAGCGAAATCAACACGTTGACATACCCTTAAACAGCGAATTTGTCAGTTTTCCCAACACATAACGACTGTAGCAGCAGCAGCAGCAGCAATATTACCGAGATGAGCACGCGAGCAGCACGTGCAGCGAAATGAGCACACGAGCGGTGAAACGAGCACGCGAGCAGCGACATTCCCAATCTGACAGTATTTAAAGCTTTGTTCTGTAAGATATCGTCATTCGTACTTCGAATCCCGAGAGAGGAAGACGTCTATAATGTATCACTGCGACTTTGTGAATACACGACAAATCGTCACTTCAATCTCGTTCGCCACAAGAATCAGAAACACGACATGGAAGATACTTCGCCAACTGAATCGTAGACAGAGTCCAACGTATCAGAAGAAAGCAATAACTCTGACGAATCTGCATATAGCAACGAAGAAAGTAACGACTCGAATACGTCAGAACAGTCCACGGACGAAAGCACTGACGATGAAGACGATCAAGAGTCTCCATGGAAGCTGATCGTGAATCAAGCATTTGACAAACTCGAACAAGAATACACCAAGAAAGTAGAAGAGTTGTTGGAAGAAGTACATGACACCGAAAAGGCTCGTCTAACCGCATATGAAGACATGAATAAACTTTTTAGAGACCATATGAGAAATCAATACCTGGAAACGGTGTTCTGGATGCAGGATTTCAACAAAGATCCAATTCACAAAAAGATCAGAGATAC
>MJUU01006453.1:120554-140629 GCA_002080025.1 Modiolus philippinarum
CCCCCCCCCCCTTTCAGGTTAAATGGTCGGTCCCTTAAGCCGCTGATGTTGCAGTTCTTCAAAACTATCAATCAAGACAAAACGGGGTAATACGCCTGCCTCTTCCCTCAAATACAACTTCGTTCTTGATTTTACTATAAACCTTATTTTCCTAATACAATAATGTATTTATGCATCTTGATCGAAAATTATATGTAATTTAATAACTTTCATTTTGAGGTAATAATCCAGACTCTCAACTGATATCATGTCTATAGAAAGGTGTACTCGTTTATTCTTTTATATAACTGTACTATACATGTAATTGTGTACCTGTCTGTCATCAGATAAATGTATATTTGTATGTTATTGTCCTCTTGTACACTGTGTGTCTGAGGCTAATGAAGAATTGTCTTGTCTTGTCTATCTATTTACATTTATTCTGGGCTAGCTTGGGCCTCTAACAGGTTTTCTGCTTGGGGTATGCAGAATAGTCATGCATATACTTGAATCACTCCTATGAATTTAACAAAAATGAAATAAACTGCAAACCAAATTATTGCAAAGCACAATTGTTTAATATATACCTTTTGTATTGGGTATACATGTACGTTTAATATAACTGATAAACAAAAGCATATTAAAATTGCCAAGATTTAATTAAAGCATTTCCGAAATTTTCGAAATACAGTGATTGATTTGATTGTATTTAGGGTTTTGATGCTGTATTTGGGTCGAGAATTATGCATCCATTTGGGGAAACATTAGTATTATCCATCAAATAACAAAATACCGAAGTTACTGGTAATTTATATCCTGCATATGCGCATTTCGACAACTTATGTCTCTTCAGTGCAGATAAAATCTAAACATTTGGAAGACCGTAAACTCAAAGATGTTAAAAAACTGATAGAGAGCAAAATGTTGTCAAAATAATTTGGTATAGTTTATGGTTGAGATTGGTAACTAAAATGAGCAGTGTGTTTGCAAAAACATGCGGAGTTGAAATTTCAATAAGTTGAATATATATAGAAATAATAAGGGCAAATTCAATTTTCATGAATTTAAAAGAGATGCATTGTAACCCGCTCTATATTTTATTTCATATTTCCATTTATTACTGAACACACTATCTCTAAAATTCTATCATGTTCATCCAAATCTCTATTTTACGTAAAAAACAAAAGATTTGTTTTCTACTTTATAGCATAGTCTTGAAACATAGTAAATGTAACAAAATACCAATGTTTTTTTTAATTTCGTGTCCGACTTTTTTTTTGGAGGAAAGGAGTGGCCAAATTTTGCAGTATGTTAAATTACAATTCAGCTGCAGAAGACTAAGAAAAATCTGTCGTCGCTTGGGCTGACTTTATCAAGTAAAATTGAAAAAATTAAAGCTGTTTTGTTGATTTGTTTCAAAGAAAAATTTAGTAAACTCACATAAGAAATTCTGAATATTTGTTATGAATTTGTTATTTAAGATTGCACGTTATAACCTTAAAATCTTTTACCTCATACAAAATAACTACAGCTGTGACTTTTTTAAAAATGTTTTTGAATATATCAACGGTTACTATTTTCTAGGGTTTATATGCACTTTAAATTTACCAAATTTGATATCAATTTTTTATTTTATTTTAATTAGTGAAAATGTCAAAATCAAATGGTTGCATTTTGACTTACAGTAGCAACATCACTAAGTATCAATTAGTAATGTTACTATTAATATAAATGTCTTTTAGTATTTTTACACTTAATCAAGTTTTCTTCGGCGGAAAAAATATTGATGCAGTGTATCTGTAAAGTTTTAGTTTTAGTAAAACTAGACAATTAAGAGTATTGATGCTTGACAAATGATCAAAAAGCCAGACGTGCTAAATGATGTTTATGATCACAAGTGATTGTCAATTATTATCTGGTTAATTATGGATAAAGTGTTTAATTACCTGACATCACACGTGTCTGGACATTAATTAACACCTCAATGGCCAATGCATTTAATCAAGAAATAATTTAATGTCAGGTAGCTCCTTGCAAATTGCCACTGTGCAAATTGCAGGTGAAACGACTGATAAATTTGGTTGTCGAAATTCATATTGTACGGTAAAAAGTTGTCTAATGTCAATAAACACGCACGTGATATGGGTAACCAATCAAAGTTCGGCTTACTTTGAGAATGTATTGACTCTCGTACGTGGGAGGTGATAACCCAGTACACAACAGAAGCGGGTAGTATATTTGCTTGTGAAACTTTTATTTCAACGTTTTGCATATATTTGCAGTGATCATGTAGCCCGATATATTGCCAAAAACATGTCTATATTTCACCCGAGTGAACTAATAAAACGTTGATCGGATAGATCAACGTTTATTTGTGTCGGGCTTACGAGCCCCGAACCAATATGGCGATTGTGTTTTTATTTTATGTGTATATCTTTCTAAGTTTGAGCGGATTTATAGAAGTGAGAACGTTCGCAGAAAACCAGAGATGTCCATCACAGTGCTCATGTCTTGGGAATTTTGTCGATTGCTCTCGACAGGGATTAATTGCTGTGCCAAAGGATTTACCTATTTGGGTTACACGATTGTAAGTATAGAATTTGACCTCCTTTAATGCCTTTATGTCTTATAAAGTTTGTAAAAGTGTTTTCTTAAAGTTTTCAAATACCAGAACAACAATTATCTACAATAGTTTTATGTTAGGATATCATTTTATTTGATATATTAGGGAAACTAATCTTTCAAATTGTTTCCAAGACAAAGGTAGTGGAACATGTGAAGGGTTACTGTCCTTGATTCATAAAATGAATAGATCTGATATTGTGTACACAAATTGAATACCTTACTGTTTACCAAGACTTTCAAAGTAACTGCCTGCTTTGAATTTAAGGGTGAAATTTAGTGTTTAATTGTAATTCAATATAAACTGCATACATTATTGAAATTTCTTGTTTACACAAGATTGTTAAAGTTTAAACACTGAAAATGAGAAACTGAAAGCATGGGAAATCTTTATTTAACATGCCAAAGATGGATGAAGAGAAATTTATATTCAATTTCCTCTTCAGCATTAAAGTTAATGAATTATCTATATATCTTTCTGCCATAAGGTTTAGATGTAAAGCTATATAAATTGAATTCTAATGCGCTTATGATTGTAATGCTAATTTTGATTGAATGGCTTCAATTTTTTCAGGGGATAAAATCCAGGATTTACCGTCAGAACCAATAGCGCAGACGCACGCCAAACTTCGATTTAAAACATTCTTTTTCGATTTTACATTAAAATAGAGATAACCATGCTGTATTTTAGGATCTTCAGGGGTAAATCTAGATTTTTACTGTCCCAAACTGTTTTTGTGACAGTAAAATCTATGATTTACCCCTTAGATCCTAAAATACAGTATGGTTCTCTCTTTATTTAACCCTACCAGTCCCATTTGTATTTTTTCAGTGTTGAAAGAATTTCTAGCCCTTTTCATAGTAAAGAATTTTTTTGATATTAAAAAAATAGTTATTTTTGCATGTGACAGCAAAACTTAAAATTGCTGTTTTCAAAGGAAGAATTATTTATCAAAAACATGAAATAATAAATAAAATAAAAAAAAAAAAACAAAAATACAGAACCCAAAAAAAAGAACAAAAAAAACATCAAAAACAAAAATAAATGAAAAAACAATTTTAATAAAAATTTTTCTATTGAGGTATTTTTTTTCATGGTGTTCATAAGATCAGTACATACATAAATGCATATAACCCTAAGAGAGGGAAAATGAAATTGCAGAGACATACACATGAAATGCACATGTACAAATACAAAAACATATATACCAGTATACATTTGTAAGCAACTGGACAAATTCATGAAATGCAATACTGTTAAGACTACCAGTCATCATAGCCTAAAACACAAGTTATGAGTTTAAAGGGTTTGCAATATTTGCCAAAATCTGTTTTGTTTATTTGTCAATATTTTCATTTTAAATCTCGACTGAATTAAGAAAATAAATCACTAATGAATCAAAAGTTATCTCAAAACCTTACATAACCTTGTTTGTTGTGAGTACAATGGCAAAATAGTGTAGTTGCCAGTCTCAAGCATTTGTTTGGAAGGTTACATGTAGAATGAGTTCATAACATTTGACTAGTTTGGTATGGATGTGCTCTACATAAAATCAATTGAAAAGGTGGAGGTTTGCCAAAATCTATTAGTTCTGACCAAAAAGATGCTGGATTGAGTACGCAAAAACATTTTTTTGGACAGTCAATCATGGGACTGCAAATCAGTCTTCAAATAAAAAGAACAGAGGCTGTCTTTTTCGGGTCATTGGGACTGTCATATACTAGTACCATTATTAAAATGTAGGGCTTAGCAGTTTTTGGCAATCTGTGCTGATCGGAGACAATTTTTTGTGAACTCTCTAGGTCTGGCATATTTAAAGTATTGGGTGGTCCCAATTACTGGCAAAAAACAGCTGTTGTTGGCATGGTCATTTTTATTACATACATGTAAGAGGACATGTAGGACTAACATAAAAACTAAATTTGCCAGTCCCATGACTAACTGACCAAATTTGTTTTCAAACTTAAGCATGACAAAAAGCAGTCAGCAAAACCATTTCAAGATAAAGTTTCATGATTTTGTTTTTTTTCTAAGATGAATGATGTACACGTGTCATTATACATACATATGGAAGTCAAAATTGTCAACAGAATGTAATAAAGTAAAGCAGAAAAAAATACATGCTTGAAACATTTGGTTCATCTTGAAATTTTGACATGTATACTAAGTATTCAACAGCTAAATGTGCAAGAACTTATGTATTAAGACAAAAAACTTGCGAGTGTGGTTATTAAATTCATGATGGGTTGTTGTAAAAAAAAAAAAAAAGTACCTTCATGGGTTCAAAGCAGACAAGTAACTCTACATATTATTTGTTTCAGGGAAGTCCAGTATAATGCTATATCAGAATTGAAAAGTGAAGATTTTAAAGGCTTAAGAAATTTAACACATCTGTAAGTACAACAATGTACATGTACATGTATTTTGCACACAAACAAAAACACATGTACTATAAAAGTACAATTGTTTGTGGGGTTTCAATTTTCTTGGATTTTGTAAATTATAATCCGCAAAAACCACAAAATTAAGTTCCCAGCTAAATACATTTTTTCCTAGAGTTTGAATGCATAGAATTGGAAATCACAAAATTAAGTTCTGAAGAAATAGTGATACTGTATTTATAAAAAAAAAAAAGAAAACTGATGTCCATAAATAAAATACTTCCACATGCAAATGTATATTTATGTTCTGGATACAAATTTAATGATGTCCAGCTGGATACATGGAACTCATTGGCCAAATACTGTTCAGTACAGAAAAGTGAATACAAATGTTAGCTGTAGTGCTATTAAAGTGCAATGGCCAAGCCAGCATTGCACTTGTTGCATTGTTTAAATTTTGTGGCTAGAGTTCATTATATTTTATGGGCCTTGATCGGAGCAAAAAATAAATGTTTGCCACAATCAATCTGTTGTTGCATTTAGCTAGGCTATCCCTTATGCAGAATGAAAGAATATTGCTATTAAATACAAATATACTTTCAGCAAAATTCTTTACATAGAAGTTTAGTACCATTTATTCTTAATTTCATTTCCACCAACCAATGCACAACAAGGCTAACAGCTGGTGCAGTATGGATATGCCATTCAAAGATTCAAGACGTTTAAAATTCTACTGGAATTGTCTCTGATTTTTCAAAGTGGAATAAAAACTTGAAATTCGTAGATTTATATTACATGTATTATAAAGTAGAGAAAAATATGAATACCTGACACTACAATTATTGCATACATCATACATTTTTTTTTTGTACATGTAATTTCTGTGTCTGCCTTAGCGTTATTGATAAAATTATGATATTGAAGGGGGTTTACTACATTCACCTTGAACATGTTGGACGGATGGACCGTTTGTCAGCGGATTATTTTTGTAAGATTTTTCTTGGCTTCTGATCCCGGAATTATTTTCAACTTGGTATGCTGTCGCTATCTACATGTACATACATGTATGTAGTTACTTTTGAGTTATCTCCCATTGTTATTCCATCAGACCTGTACTTTCTGTTTTTCTGAAAATAACGTAAAAAATTCTCACTCCTCTTATTTACAATGTACATTTGTAATTGTTTATTTTGATCATTTTTAGCTCACCTGACCCAAAGGGTCAGTGTGAGCTATTGCCATGACTTGGCGTCCGTCGTCTGTCCGTCCGTTAACTTTTCACATAATCATCTTCTCCTCTGAAACCACTGAAGCAAATTCAGCCAAACTTTACAGGAATGATGTACTAAAGGTCCTTTACAAAGATTGCTCATTTCCTTCCGATCAGATAAAAAACATGGCCGCCAGCGCGGAACTTAGGTTTAACATTGGCCCTATGGGAAAATTCACATTTTCTTCTTCTCCTCTGAAACCACTGAAGCAAATTCAACCAAACTTTACAGGAATGATGTACTAAAGGTCCTTTACAAAGATTGCTCATTTCGTTTCGATCCAATTAAAAACATGGCAGCCAGCCCAGAACATAGTTTATTTTGGCCCTATGGGAAATTCACATATAAAACATGGCCACCATGCAGAACATCGAAAACCCTGCTTCAACATTTTGTCAGGTGAGCGATACAGGCTCAGTGTCTGAGCCTCTAGTTAGTTTTATCATTTACTGCACACAGACATGACATGTACAGAGGTCCATGTATCCACTGCCCCCTCCAAAAAGGCTTATTTTTGTTTTTTTTATGCGTTTCTGTCACATGTACATTCACTCCATATCCTTTCATTTTTCCTAATATATAAGAAATGTATTCTTTTGAACATGCTCTAAATAAGTAGGACAAGTAACCTATGTTTAGGCCTAAAAAAATACCTGTGTTTCCGGTAACATTCTCTTCAAAATTAGGGTCGGTAGGTAGGCATTTTTTTTTTCATTTTTATTTTTCCGAAACTTTTTACATAGACATATAGAGAGTAACTTCTGGACCTTAACAGTGCTTCTTTAAAAATTGCCAAAAAAACTTTAGGGTAGGCATTTTTAGCCCCAAAAATCTAGGGTACTAGTAGTTAGGGTTACCGGAAACACAGATTTTTTTTTATTCTGCCTTACAAATAACCAATTGACCAAGAAAATGTTTTTTCGTGGGCATGTAATGAAATCAGTACAAGTTTTAAACCAAGATATGACAGTAAATTTTTCTGAAAAAAAAGACAAATGTACTGTATAAAGATGTTTTAAATTGGGGTAAAAAATATCAATTTCTCCTTGGTCAGTATATAAAAATATATATACAATGACTTTTTGTTGCTTTCCCATATTGCATAAAAAGTAAGAACACCATACATTTTATTTTCAAGGGGAAATGATCTTGTATACACTCAACAAAAGTAGCTTTGTTCATGTACTACATGTCTTTTTCACCTTCAATAGGGTAAATTCTCATCTCATGCAAATTTACTCCGTTTTCTTTCACTTTTGTCATGCAGAAAATCATTTGGACTCAATGGACTGTTTAACTCGATCACACATTATTTAAAGCAAGACATGAATTTCGTTTAAAAAATAACTTTTTTGATAGAGAGCGTTATGAAACCATTATGTATTTAATAAAAGAATTTAATACTTTATGAAATATTTAAGCAGTTATCGGCTTGTCAATCGGTTGGATATGAGAGTTCCATTATTACTTTAATTACCGAGATTATGTAAGATTTAATTCTTTTATTGAGAAGTGTCGCATCAGATAACTTCTACTTTGAAAAATGTAAAATTTTATTTGACATGAAATATAAGAAATATTTGCTGTTTGTAATGGTATAGTGGATTGATTAGTAGTGATTGAAGCGAGGAAAGTACACATAGTAGTATAATTGATGCGAGAATTGAAATATACAACAAAATGTGTAATAAACATGTTGAATAAACATCCCTATTAGGGATAATTGTATAATTTTTGAACAAGTATCCTTTATGAGTTAAACATGTCTATGCTGCTGATCAAATAAATTTAATCCTTGTTCCAAAAAATTCCAAAAGGGAATATACTGTATTTTTTGTCCACCACTAACCTTTTTCCAGACGTTTCGGCCTTAGGCCTTCATCAGTAATAATCTATTCCTTCACTCTACATGGTGTACCTTCTGTTGTGGTGGACAACAATTGAACAAAGGAATTTAGTTAAAGACATTTTTTCATTTCATCAAATTTTTTGACAATTTTGAGTTTGAAAGGATTTTTTTTCTAATTCATTTTTTGAAACACAAATTGTAACCTTGACTGCATTTATAGCCATAAGAGGTCAAATTTACTTTGAAATGCATGTATGTAATTGCACCTTTGTCAATATAGAAGTTTTGAAATTTGTGACACGGTGACATGTAGCATATTTTTATTTGCAACTGTAAAAGATATGAATTTTATATACACAACATGTAGCAACACCGCCAATTAAACATACTGTAAACCAACTGATTTTCATGGGTTCTTTATTTCGCCTTTTGTCTGTCCCAGTCAACTTAGCAGCAACTAATTTTCACGATTTTCTATTTCTGTTGATGTATTTGTACTAGTAGTATAAGAAATACATGTATTTGCAACAATTTATTTTCACGATAATTTTACGATTGCGAAAACTAGTTGGTTTACAGTTTTTTTAAAGCAACTTATAATAATACGAAATATTTGATTGGAAGCTCAAAGCTCATTAAATGGACATTAATAGGTTTGTATGTCTCAAGCGATCATGTGACATTTTCTCAGATGATTTATAACTCTTCAGCCACTTCGTGGCTTTTGAGTTAAAAAGCAGAGCTGCTGACCTGGTGTTAAAAAACTAATCATCTTATATTGTGAATTCTAATAATATTGATGTTTTACCCATTTTCATTTCATGGACCCTCATATTAATGTAGACAGCATATTCTGGTAATTCCAATTGGAATAGCATAAAAGTGTAGTTAAAAAGATCAAAGAAAAATGAAATATTAATAAGCAAATTGCAGTCAACAGTCCATTAAAGAATATTTTAACACTTCTTGCAGCATAAAATGCCCATAAAACTTATTTTGTACTCTTTTGAAAGCATGCTGTTTATATGATTTGATTGAGGAGCATAAAACAAAAATAAAATTAGAATTGAAGCAATTGAGCAGGTTTTAATATAATCATTTCTGCTTAAATTCTCATATATTACTTTTTTGCAGTTAAATTAAATATTATTTGATGAAAAAAAAATAATTATCTGATGCTATTTCAATAGATGAATGGCTGAAAAAAAGTATTTTGAAATTTTGTGGTAGGAAGCAATTTCTAGTATGATTGTGCAGAATAGATATGTAAATTAGAGATCATTGCTTTTACATAAATCTTTCAATTTTTGGCTTTAAATTAATTTTTAAGTACATTCACAGGACACTCGTTTGAGCAGCTATGACAACAGGGTTTTGTCAAACACCACAAAGGAAGGGACATTTCATTTTAAGATCTACTTATCAGGTAGAACATAATGGTCAGTAGTGACCAGCAGACCAGTTGTTGATGTAGTCAGAAATTGTAGAAATAGACCCTTGCGCTCTATTTTACATTTGCATTTATTATTTCTTTTAATGTGCGCTTTAAAAAGAATATAAAGTCGTATGCGAAGTCATTGGACTAATTGTTGACACTGCAAAACTAACTTAATTCAGTGAATTAAAAAAATGTATGAAATATATTCAGTGGACAAATCTGTCTCAAATACAGATTGGGAATGGATGAGGGTGGGGCTAGGGGTCAAAGGGATTTTAGAGATTTTTAGTCGAAAAATAGGATTAATATATGGCTGGTATTCCCTTCTTTAAACTTTCATTTTAATCATGATAACCAGATATCATAACACTGAAACTGACAACGAAAATAAATAAGAAGTTGTCAAAAGTTAGATGATATTTCGATATGAAATTTTCCACATGTATATTATGCCAAAAAAATGTCCAAACTTAAGGAGAATTGTAATCTTCAAAATATTGCTTTCAATATAACATGACATTCATATAAAGTTTATCATATAATACATTTTTTACAAGTACCTGTAAACAAGATCTTGTTTCTTAAATGGTTGATGTTCATTCAATTATTTGAACAACGAAAAAATTATTTATTTATTAAAAATAAAACATTGCATGTTTACATGACATTGCGGTCATCGGTTTAAAAAATCATCAACAATGTTGTGTAAAATACACTTTGTTAGAATATAGGTTTCGTCCATTTTATGAAAGCCAACCAGTAACCCTTGACCCCAGGGAACAATGCCATGTCTCAGGGTATAGCTTTATTACCAAGTTGGCATAAAATTGGAGATGCTTCGGTGGGCTTTATACAAAGGCATCATTCCCTTTTGCTCCAGTCATAAAATTGACCCTTAGTTCATCTTATTTTGATAGAATTCATTAAAATTTGACACAAAATTTAAATTTTGTACAGGTGTTGAGAACTGCACACCTATAAGATCTATTTTGTTACTATATGCATCAGTGAGGTTGAATGATAAAGGCACACAATAAAAATTCTTTTGTTTTGCCGCTGTCTCCCCGGCTACCAAAAAAACTGGCACTACCCAAAACATTTGATTGCATTTACCTTAATTGCTTGAAAAGTCGAAAGCTTTATTTCCAAAATTTCTTGATCTTTTGTATTATGTCTATAAAATTTTGGTACCTACCTACCTGCATTTACACCGACAAGTCAGCAACAGCAAACTAAGAATTTCTTTTGGAAGATTTTCCCTAAGCTTCCTTCATTTGCTAATCACAGCTCATTTTCCAAATGTTAGAAATATACTAAATAACAACTTTTAAGAATTTAGAACCATAAATTAAGAAATCATTTTAATAATCTTGTAAAAAAAAAAAACCAAAATACTGAAACATGTGAAATTGCAATAAATTTTTTTGATAGTTTTCAACATCTTACACTTTTCTTTCGTACAGATAAATATACAATATATGTACATTGTCGGAAAATATGAAATTTATATGACCAGTTTTAGAAACAGGTAGGAATGCGAGGTTTACCGAGCATTTCTCGCCTGTTTTGCAGCGACTACAAATAAATTTTATATTCCCGACAATGTGTGTATATTGTTTTTATCCTGCAATCATTAAAAACCAATTAAAATGCTTTTCCTAGTGAAGCGGGGCGAAACTTCGGCCATTTTGGTTATATCCATGACGTCATAGGCATATTTACATTGTGACTTCAAAGTAGTGAGGTTTCCAAACCAGTCGCTCTGTCTTTTCTTTGTTCAAATTCATAGGCCGGTTACCAGCATACCCTACGAATATGAAAAAAATATTCTTAGCGTCACACTCATCTATAAAAAGGGCCATTGCAGGATAAAATTGAAACGGGGGATTTAAAGACTGGAAAAGCACAAATAACCTCTAAAGGACAGAAAAGTAACAGGATAATAGAGATTTTGAGAAGATTTTTTTCATGTCAGACATTCCAACGGACAAACTCTTGATGTTTGCTTGTCAAAGTCAACTTTTTTTTCAACCCACAGTATTATTTCAATGACAACAGTGTTGGGCTGCAGACTGACAATTGAAAGATAGATAGCAAATTTTGTCAGTTCAGAAAGAATTTCATCAGCAAAAACCCTTTGTACTGAAACTTTTCAGTATTTCTGGGACAGAGCTTTACATAACTTATTTTAGATACTCCTTAGTTTTATCAAATTTCTCAACTTTAGATAACTTTTTTGTGGAGGGGGATTAGAAAGTTTGTAAGAAAATGCGTGAACATGTTTACAGATGTTGTACAGGGCCATGTCAAGTCATAGTAACTTCACATGTCAGATAATTTAATCTCACTCAGAAGATGGAAATAATATTTTATAGCCTGTTGCCTGTTGTTAGATCTTTTAAAATTTCTAATCATACATGTGGATGAATATTTTACAAGAAAATATTTGACCAGGTGTTCAAGCTGGTCATTTTTCAAGGTTTAAATTACTTGGGTAAAGTCACAGCTCACCTGTGTGTTGACTGTATACTTGGATTGAAATCCCCTATTACACATGTTTGTGTTCTTATAATAAATTAATATTGGTAGAGTAAATTTAAATTGGTAATGGCACCTGGTGGAACTGACAATTGAAATATGATTTGGATTTAGATGGGGGAAATTGGTTTTGAGTTACATGTATGCAAAAGTTGTGCAGAATTTCCCCAAAAAATTGTTTATCACGAATACAAGTTTTGTATCCCTCTGTCATGATGTTAAAGTCTCATGTATTTTTCCTCAAGTAGTGTGATATATAACCGTATGCATTTGATGTATGCATTTGATATCGAGGATATTAAATAATCTCATATTTTTTGTAGTTTTAAAAAATCATGTGGAGACTTCTATTAACCATGGATCATGAATGCAATTTAGTTTTTTTTTTGATATTTTCTCAAATGGCTAAAGACTGGACAAGGTCATTTTAAATCAAACGTAGCCATGCATTTATTTAGGACCCAGTACCAAAAACATTCATGGGTATTTTAAATAACTTTCACACCTTGGGTGTAAAAGAAATAAGCTTTAAACAACTTTAGTCATTACACAAAGAAGGAAGGTTAAGAGGGGATTATGGGTATTGTATGCCGATCTGTCAATCATCGGATTTACCTAAAATGACCACTCAAAATGACATCTCAATATTTTCTTTCGCTAATTGGATCACCGACTAGTCGTGACATGTGAAAAGAAACAATTTTCTTTGCGCCTGACAAATAGATGGCCATCATTGTATACAGAAATTACTCATTTTGAGAAATCTTTTGGTCCTGATAGCTCTCAATTTCAGGCAGCAATTTCATTTGATTTGAAAGTACATTTATGAAATATTTTTCCCGTCAGTGTTAAGTAGTTGCTTTACACAAAATTGTCTCATTTTTCACTGCATTTTTTTCTTAAAACTTTGGTTTTTTCCTATGTATATTTCTTTTATATTGCATTTGCTTGATCCATTTTGGATGTAAAGTGCAAATAAATAGTACTTTAACCTATAGCTAATGCAAGACAATTGGTCCATTGACTCGGTCACAATAAAAAATATGATATTTTTTACCAGTTTTGAAAAAATGAGATTTCAAATGATTTTTTTTTCATATACATGTAGAAAGTTGAAAAAAAAGATAGATCCACTTTAAAGAATTGGTTGCCATGTTATATTGGAGTCAAATGAAATTAGCATAATTTAGCTTAAAATCTCAGAACTCGTTTGGTAAAATACTTGCTGTTTATATGTACTGTGGAAGTACTTTTATTTGTGGACATCAGTTTTTGTGGTTTTCATAAATATCAATATTTTTTGTTTTCAAACTATTAGCAAAAATGCATTTCCTTGGGAATTTAATTTCGTGGTTTTTGTGAACCAAGAAATCCACAAAAATGGGAACCCCATGAACAATTATACTCTCACAGTAATACAAAAAAAGAACAGTTTTATGATCCAATTCACTAAATAAGATGGAAATGTTAAAATTAAAAAAAAAATAATTTTGTCAAATTACTGGTAACATGGAAAATCTGAATAAATGTCAAATCATGCTTCAACAAGTCATGAAGACTGGAAATTTGTTCCTCATTTCATCGCAAAATACAGATTTCATATTCCATTCAGCCTCAGAATTATACAATGCAGGACAGAAATAAATGAGACAGGAAATCGTAGTTTCGTTAAGGAAATATATATATATATATATACAATACAGTAGAACTTCGATGGGTTGAACTGCAATAACTTGAACACCATGGATGCCTCGAACCCTTTTTGAGGTCCCTTTGTTCAAGTTTAAACACATTTTGACCTCTTTATCTCGAACATCCCAACGGTCCCTTGGGTGTTCGAGCCATCGAAGTTCGACTGTATATGGAAAACAGACCCAGGATAGATTTCCTAGAACAATTTAAAAGATATCAAAATCTATATGAAATAAAACAATGTACTGTTAGTTTTAATTTAATATTTGATTGCGTACTTGTATATGGTACAGACTTGTTGCTTCTCAAACACAACAAAAATTGTCTACTCAAATCGGATAAAGTTAACCGGTTTCTTTTATATCATTGTAGTGTAGACATATTTGGCCTATAATCTGTTTTTGAACCTTGTTTGTTGTAGTTTGAAAATAAAATCAAATCACCTAATAATGATTTTTTCAAAGAAAACTTGCCAGTCAAGATGTCTCTGTTAGTGTTACTGACGATATTAGAAAGTAATGATTGAAATATAACGAAAGTTAAAAATCAAATTTTTCCCTTTCATGATTGACAGAGTCCTTTGAAGATGTTATGAATGATTATCATTGTTAAGGCCACTAATCTGTATCAAAAAGTAATAAAATGTTAATTTCCATTACAATAGTATATTGCTACTTAGGACTGTTGATGATATTTTGTGTACGGGAATTTTTGTAAAGATTTGAAAAATGTGTTTTTACTGAATAACGAAGTGCGACTTAAGAGAAATATTGATAAAAGAAGTTTAGCGAGAAGTTTGATCATTAACAAAAAATGACTTGGCAATTTGAAATTTTAAAGTTTAAATTTTATTTTGGTCATTGCAGTACAGGATTTTAATAACGGGTATCCACATATTCATCTATTTTTCCTACTAAACTTGAAGCAATATGATTTTGTTTGATTTGAGAAAGTTCACGAAGCTTTAAAAATTGTATTTTTTCCATTTACGTGAAGTTTTATAACTTTGTACAAATACTTGTTTGTTACAACATTACGCCATGGTCGGTGATTTTGATTGAACCGAGGGTGGTTACCAAAGTCTATAGTTACATATAAAATTGTAAAGTTTTGTTTCATTTAATGTTATGATCTTCATTAAATTACAAGTTAGCCCAAGGAAAAAGCAACAAAAATGTCATTACAAGTAGTGCTTTGTAAAGAAACAGCATTACTGCATGTACCTTATATGAAAAGTTTGACTGGCCTAGCCAAGCATCTGCAGGAGATCATCTTGACGTAGGTGATAGTTACCACGAAATTTATGACGAAATAACTTTTGAAGTTGTTTTATATTGTTTAATGTCAGTTACAGAGAAATGTACATGAATACATGATCAGTTTCAAATTGTAGGGTTTCCATTTGTGAAGAATAAATTTCCGGAAAGATTTATGACAAACTTGATAGCCTCCAATTGTAAGCATGGAATGAAGTTATTGAAAAAAAACAAGCGGGTTGATTTCTTTGATGGGACCTTCTTTAGAGAAGAGTTTTCATGACAAAGTCTATTTATGCAAATTTGATGTAAAAAAGAATGACAAATTCGTTATCCAGAAATGTTTTATTGGAAATAAGATACTCCACAGATGCATAAATGAATTAACCCAATCCTATTCCGAAACATTAAAGAAAATAAAATACAAATTGAGTATCTTTTCCAAAGTGTATCATTTTCTTTTAATTGGAAGTTAAAGATTGAATGTTAACACGTCCTATATTACAAAACTAAGTGTGTTTTGGACCAGGCATAATTTTATGTAGTCAAATTCTGACGAGTTGAATGGTTTATGTGTAATATGAAGCAGCAAGCATACCTCATATTCAAAAAAAGTATTTAGATCCTTGAGAAATTTTAACATGGGAATTCAAGTGTAGTTTGACCCTATTTTTGTTAAATTAAATGTCAGATTGTACCGATCTCTTTTCAGACTTGTAAAAGGGAAGAATATTTTTGAGAAGATATAAGCAAACAAACTTATATATATGTACACTGATTTTAAGTCCCAAATCTATTTTGTGGATTAGAAGTGGCCACCTGAATAAATTATAATTTAATTGCAAAGTGACCCCTTTAAACATTGCCCAATTTTGTTGGAAATCAAATCCTTTTAGTAAACTTCAGTTAATTTTTGGAATTTAGTTCTGTACCTTATAAGGCTATCGATTTGCAACAGCTGCATCAGATTGTGCTCTCCCCTCCCTAGTACATGATCATGAATTTTAATATAGTACTTTTATTCGTGGACATCAATTTTTCGTGGTTTTCATGAAAATCACCATTTCGTGGGTACTTAAATTCATGGTTTTGAATTTTCTGAAATAAAACTCTAGGGAAAAATGCATTTCGTTGGGAACTTAATTTCGTGGTTTTGACGAACCACGAAATCGGAATCCATGAAAATTTAACCCCAGGAACAATAGTACTTTCACAGTATGAGCTTTACAGTGCTATATCTTTGTCTTGCTCATGTATTTTTTTTATTGTCCCTTGTAGTTGTTAACTAGGTTCTGAGGGGTAAATCATAAATTTTACTGTCCAAATTGAGTTTTCTGGCAATACGTTAGCAGAGCCTGTTATAGTAAATCTATGATTTGTGCTCCAAAAGATCCTGGAATTTTGCATGATTATTTCAGTTTTTATGCAAACCCCCAAGAGTGACTTTTGAATGTTTCAAATAACTGGATACTGGTATACAGATTGCATGCATTTTACTGAAAAAAGATTTCATTAAAATATTCTTCGTGTTATATTTTTCAGAGACGTCAGTAACAATGAAATCAAATTCCTGAACAGTTCCGTGTTTGAACATTTAACTGGATTATTACACTTGTAAGTATTCAAGTTTTTTTTTATTACATGTACAATTTCATATTTTGATCCTTCAGTTTGGCATGCTTTTAAATCTTATGATTCATTTCTTTTTTTTCTTTTTTTTTTTAATTAATCACATAATTGCAAGAGTTGATAGAACATTATACAAATATAGTTTTTCGTTCATGTAGGAGTGAGTTGAAAATATTTCTTCCCTGGAGATAGTAAAATTTTGATTCAACATGCAAGCTTTAGCGAGCATGTTAAAAATCGAAATTTTACTATCAAGAGTTAAAAAAATATTTTTTCCCTCAAAATAGTAAAATTTTGATTTATAATATGTGAGCTTTAGCGAGCATGTTTAAATCGAAGTTTTACTATTGGGAGGGAAAAAGAAATATTTTTAACTCTCGACATAGCTGAATGAGAAAATTTTTTCTCCCATGGAATGTGTGTAAAACCCGAAAAATCTAAAATGGTGGGAAATCTCTCACAGAAATTTAATCACCGCCTGCTGATTAAAATCTCATGTACATATTTAACCAACTGCTGAGAATGGGAAAATGTTGTTTCCATATTATGCTTTCCATATTTTAGACATTGTTACATTGATAAAGAAGTATTTATTTTATTTTTCAGAAAAATTAACCACAATAAACTTACAGAACTTCCAAAATTGAAAGGACTTCCATCCCTGGTATCCATTGAAGCGTAAGTTTAGATTTTCTAATTTTTGAATAAAATAATTGAGATAGGAATGTCATGAAAGGTTCTGATTGGTGTATTTGTCTGCAGGCATTTTTTTTAGAATGTTCTCAGGAGCCAAATATAGGCCCATCTCCCATGAATCGAGCCAAATTTCCAAAATTTTGTATTATATCCCCTAATTATTAAGTCACAACTGGTGTTTTATGGTTTAATTTTCCCCATAGAGCCTTAAAACAAGGGGGGAAATCCATTGCAGTGTTACAATTATTTCTTTTGATTGAAAAAAAAGATGAAATTAGATCTGTAAAAGAGCAAACAATAAATCTGGTATCAGTTCCTATGCGCAAAATTTATTGGGTCAGATGGAAGAAATCTTTTGACAATGGTTTTTGTGTCTCGTGCTGTAAGCAGAGTCGACACATAGGGATTACTATTTGTCGTCTTACGTCGTCGTCGTCGTCCTGCGTCTTTGTCCTGCATCGTCCATCGGTTTTTGAATCCGCAACTCCTTCAAAACTACTAGTCCGATTCCTCCCAAACTTTCAGGATATGTTTTCACATGGTGTAGTTGTGCACCTGATACTTAGAATTTTGATTTTACAGATTTTAGAGGTTCACAGAGCCAAAATTGCTCATTTGTGAGTGTTGCTTTTTGAATCCACAAATCCTTCAAAACTGCTTCTCCGATTCCAACGAAACTTTCAGGATATGTTTTTCACATGATGTAGTTGTGCACTTGATACTTAGAATTTTGATTTTACAGATTTTAGAGGTTCACAGAGCCAAAATTGCTCATCTGTGAGTGTTGCTTTTTGAATCTGCAACTTCTTCAAAACTGTAAGTCTGATTCCAACCAAACTTTCAGGATACTTGTTTACCTGGTGTAGTTGTGCATCTGATACTTAGAATTTAGATTTTACAGATTAAGAGGTTCACAGAGCCAAAATTGCTCATTTGTTAATTTGCTTTGTTAATCTTCAACTCCTTCACAAATGTGTGTGAAATTCCAACCAAACTTTCAGTATATGTTGTTTATCAGGTCTGGTTATGCACATTATACTTGAAATTTTGATTTTACAGATTTAAGAGGTTTGCCAAGCCAACATACCTCATTTGTTGTTTCTGTTTGTTAATCTACTATATTCATATTCTTATCAAATTTGCAGAATATGTTTTTCTCCTAGTTTTAGCCATGCACATAATACTTAAAAATTTGAGTTTACAGATTTCAGAGGTTCACTTGGCCAAAAATGGCTCTTCTGTAGTGCAGGCGACACAAGTGTTCCATGGAACACCCATCAATTTTTATAAAATTTCATCTTCATTTCAACATTTAATTTGTTTCTCTTTTAGCCTGACTTAAAAAAAAAAGCCATAAATTGGCTGGAAAAAAGAGACTCTGTAAAATACATACATTCAAAATATATCTTTTCTTTCTGTGTAATGTATTTTAAATTATATTTTTGTTCATGCCATTAGCCCTATTGGGAATAAATGTGCATTTATGAAGGAAATGTAGTAGTGCAATTGCCAAGAAAAAAAAGGCATTATCTTCTGTGAAAAAATTCTATGTGGCAACAGTTGTACATTATGCTAATTATTCACTTTGTAGGGAGAAAGTAAGGGGTTTTCCTAAAAATCTCAAGATTTTCCAAATTAGCGTTTTATAATGATATCCTTTTAATATTATTTTGCATGACAACACGAAGAAATAAATCATGTATTTTCATTATCCACCACTAGTAAAAATCAGTGAGTCACTGTATTGCTGAAGAAGTTGGAAAAAACCAAGCATATCGGTTGCTATATTCTGTGTTTCACTGTGGTACAGCTAGAACAAAAATAAACATTATTTGTTGAAATTTTTTATATATGCAGTCACGGGTAAAAAGGTGAAAGCTTTTGTGGTAAAACTTGCATATGAAAAAAAAATTGGTAAAAGTGAAAAATTCTTTCATGTTATAAATCAAAGATATTATTTTTCAATGAACTGCAGCAAAAGAATAAATCTTAAGTATATTCGTAATAAAGAAACTTTCTTTTAAACATTTTATTTCCTACGTCCCATAAAATCCAGTTAAAAGATTGTCATAATTTTTATGAGATATTTAAATTTTTTATGGATGAAACTTGACACAGTTTGAAGTGTCTTGTAAATTTCAACAAATCTTTTGTTGTCAATATTTCGTGGACTGTGTTTGAATATTGATGACCTACGTGACCTAAGCAAGCACAATAAGGGTAGACTTATCAGAAAAGATCTGCTTTATCGCAGCTTTACCTGCAAAATGGATCAGCGCCAATAAAGAATTTGACAAGATTAATTTGTTATTTTACTAGAAGGGTCGCAGTATACCCCTTGAAGTATGAGGCAATTATTCAAACCGTAGTCAGGATGTAGGCCGAAGCTTGACTACCCAGAAATTCAACACAGTAGGCTTTATGATATTAAGGATTTATGATATTCTTTTGATGACGATTATGAAATTTTTATTTTTGTCCCATTTGCAAATCATACATGTTTCTGGATTTACGTAGGAATTTTATTGATGTCTCGACAGTTGTACATATGTAATACTGTGACGGATAAAAAGGGGATTAAACAAAGCTGAATGTTTTATAAATTTCCCCGTCTCATGGATGTGTTTCAGCATATTCAATGCTATTTCTGTATTACAAAAAAATAAGCAGTTTTGTAAAAGGATAAGGGAGCAACCATTTGATTTTTATGGGGGGGGGGGGGG
>MJUU01006453.1:140679-162490 GCA_002080025.1 Modiolus philippinarum
CCCCCCCCCCCCCCCCCCCCCTAGAAATCAAATGGTTGCTCCCTAAAGATGATTTTCAGATGTACTGTTTAAGGGTTGCTGATGATGGATTTGGTGCTGTTATCAACAAGAAAAAAATGGATAATATAGTTTTGTCAATTGGTAATATAAAGCTTATAAGTATTGTTATTATCCAATATGCTTTTTATACCCCTCTATGTAGGAGAGTGGATATACTGTTTTTCCCTTGTCTATATGTCTATCTGTACATCTGTTCTTAACTCGTTAAGTCAAGGACATTTCTTCTTGTGTATGTAGTAATGATTTGATATTTGGTCTGAGCTTAGATTCGGTGAGTTGTACATTGTGTCCCCCTTTTAGCTACTCACAGTGTGCGAATAACTTTTTTCTGATTTAGCCATATATTGAAATTTTTCATCAAGGATTTCTGTCCTGTATTTGATATATGGTTTCACTTGTGCATCTTCCCTTTCCCTAAATTTAAACATGAAAATCGGAAGTATTTCAGTGAACCCATGTGTTAATTTTTATCACCAATTTACACCTTTTAGTATAATTGTAATATTTTGAACAGGTAATTCATATTAAGATAGTTTATAAGTTTTGACTAATAGAGAGTCAATTTGTTGAAATAAAGGTGATAGAATCGAGATAACATTTTTCAATGTATAAGAGTTTATCAGAAAACTTGTAAAACCCACCACCCTGCTTATAAATTTGTGATTAGACTATTTATTGATACTGGCTGTGATTTGAACTCAAGTTATATCTGATACCATATGTTGAAAATTTCAAATTCTGTCCTTTGTGATGATAAAATATGTTTGAAGTCCCAAAATTTTAGATTACTTTAAAGGGTATGGGTAACGTGATGTTTGCCTTTTACCAGGCATTTTCTTTGCACTTCTAAAAAAAGGGCAGGGTAAAAGTAGTGATTTATTTGGTATTCATATTGAAAAACATCCGTCTCTGTAGAACATTGAAATTGTCTATTGGAGTAATGTTGGAGTAAATGTTTTTGTGCCGTGTCAATTACCCCGCCCCACAAATTGTTAATTGTATCGATACCCTCAGTCATTTGTCTGTCTGTCTGTGTGTATGCCTGTCTGTTCCTAAAGGTTTCCAACCAAATGATACGTGATAAAGGTTGCAGTACTGTCATCATACATAGTATGACGCCAAACTCAGGTCAAGTGCTTTGTTTTGGGTCATTTTAACCTGGATATGGGATGTTGTCTCTTTGACATTTACCCCATTTCCTTTCTTTTTCATATTAGTTTCAGAGATGAAAGTAGTTCATGATTTATGTCCTTCGAAACTTTGGAATTTTGCAAGAAATGTAGCATATTTAAGAATGAAATAAGAAATAAGTTGAAGATTCTCCTAATTAAAAAAAAAATTAAAGAAAAATAGTCAAATGATTGGCTGTGTCAACAAGTACACCGGTAATCTCACTAGAAAGATATCAGTTATCTCCCCTGAATTGAAGTTTTCTTGTTATTCTTTTTTTCAGGAATCGGAACAGGATAACTTTCATTGCCCAGGAGTTTCCAAAATTCATACCAAATCTTAAATCCATAGAACTGAATTCCAACTTAATCACTGACATATTTCCAGGTGTATTTCCTGCTGGCAATGTCATTCAAAAAATGTAAGTATTTTAATTATTGTTTTTGTTAAATTTTAGGGAAATTCTAGCAAATTTACTCAAAGGAAGTAAAACATTGTTGGAGCTTGCTAAAAACTTATTATTGTGAGTTACTCTATTTATTCCAAAAAGGACCAATTTTTTGCTTCTATGCCCTTTTTAATCGCAGAAGTATACATTTAGTTTATCTACATAAGAATGAATGAAAAAAGTCTGAAAACCAGAAAATTCCCATTTTGCTTGGCATTGTAAGGATGCTGAATTCTTGGTTTTCCCTGAGAGTTTGACTGTTACCCCCCCCCCCCCNAAAAAAAAAAAAAAAAAACAGGAAAAATTGATGTCCCATAAAATTTACTCTCCACAATACAAATAGGGAAATTTATTAATGTAGAAACGGCATCATTGTAAATATACTGAAAGTTTTAAAATCAATATATTCCAGGAAATGTTTAATTTACTAAAAAGGGACAGAAAATGATTTTTGATACACATGTATTATGTATGAAATGTATTGTGTCAGGAGATATGTCATATGTCATGATCAGAGGTCATTAGGTCAAGATGTAGGTAGGACTATATACAGTGAACCTTAAAGGAGGGTAGATTTGGTTTTAAAAATGACTGAAAGCATACAATTAAGATATTTTTTTGCACTGAATTTTGAAATTGTAAAAAAATTTTAGTCGAAAATATTTAATTTCATGATGTTGTAAATTTATCATTGTGGCATTATCTGTCAGCACCTTCATACCATTGTGGGTATTTATATGCCATGCCAATGAATCAAGCAATTTAAAAAGGTGTTATGTAATTTAGGAAATTGTCAAAAACTTGTGTGTTAAATGAAAAGGTGACACAACTAGCATAATAAATTTGAAATTTGTTGATAAACTGGGGAGACAGAAGTATATTTTTGGAGCCTGGCTGTGCCATTTCGGGTGGTTTCTATATAATGATTGGCGAAGCTTGTCTACCAGTGTTGATGACAAATGTTGTATAACTTGATCTATCAAGAGAAAAGTACAATAAACAGGGTGTGAATTTAAAAGGTTAAATTCTGTTCTGAAACCAGACATTCAGGCTACAGCCATTTTCTCGCCTGTGTAAGAATAAAAGCTGCATGTTCCATATTGTTTATTTTTCTAATAAATCAAAGAAGATCAGTCAGTAATCGTAAGACATTCCATTCACCTTATTTTATAATCATTTATTAAACTTTCTAAGTTGTTAGCACATTCAGGAGCCATACTCGAACTTGAAATCCAGCAGGGATTACAGAAATTTAAATAAAATAGATATTGTTTCCCCTTTTAAGTATTTTATCTAGAAACAATTGCAATGAGGATTGGGCACTCACACAATGTGGTACTTTACTAGTGATTTATTCCTGTCAAATTAGTTTTCANTCTGTAGAATTGGTAGACAAATGGCCAATAAAATTGGTCTAAGCTTATGCTTGAAGGACAGTAAGTATTTTATCTAGAAACAATTGCAATGAGGATTGGGCACTCACACAATGTGGTACTTTACTAGTGATTTATTCCTGTCAAATTATTACATGCTTTTGGTCGTAGATTTCTATTAGAATGCTGGTCAAATATCGCCCTGATGTCTGGATGAGAAATTTACGAGTTGATATAAACGAGATATTTTTGCAAGTTAGTCCTGTTTAATGCAAATCAAGTTCTTGCAAGTTGGAAAAAGTGATAAGTTTTTTCCTTTTTATACATTGGAAGGGATAAATTTTCTATTATTTAGAAGTTTAAAGAAGTGCTTCATTTATCATATTGAAATCTTGATTGTCTTATATTCTGTTTTCCATTTGGGCTTAAGTTTCAGCTGGGTAATGGATTCTATTTCCTAAAGATAATGAAAATAATTTAAATCTGTGCGAGATTTATTTTCTTAAGTAATTAGTACCATAGGGAATGCATATGGATGAAACTAGCTCTTCCTGTTAAAAAAATAACCTTTTGGTATTCTAAAAAATCTTGCCAACTGGATTCTTTTAACTTGAAGTAATGAACAAAATCAATTGCGTATTTTAATAACCGATTTGCATATAAATCAAATGTGTGGTATCTAGAACTAAAGAAAGATCAGTGGAATCGAGATATAAAAAATGAAAATTTATTGAATAAAAAACTAGTTGCAGATGCTTAAAGAAACCCCCTTCATTTGAAGGAAATCAAAGGCAGCCTGCTGCTTTAGAAGGCCAATGATATTACAGGGTAGGGTCCTATTATCAGTTTAGAACTGTGCACATTTGTATCGCAAGTGTGGTAAATCTTGAATCATCAAAGATTTTTCTTTAGTTATGAGTGATAGATAAATTATTTATCTGTATTTTTATGGTTTACATTTGTCAGTTTCAGTTGTTAATTACCCAATATAATGTTCAGTTATACAATTTACAAATTTGATTAAAACAAATGGAAAATTCAAAAAAAAAAAAAAAAAACTTTCAAAAATATCTTGATTTTATCAACTCATAGAATTCTTGTCCAGACATCAGGCCATTTGACCAGCATTCTATATAAAAAATTTAAATAAAACTTGTGTAATGAATGTTTAACTCATTATACATGAGAAAGTCATTACAAATTGATCATTTTCCTTTCTTTTGTTGAATCTCTTAGTAACCGATTCATAAAAAAAATGGTTTGGTCATTTCCTTGGTTGCTTGAGGTAGATTATCATGAACAGCTCTAGCTAAATATCAATTAATCAATCAATCAAAAACTGACCTAATAATGAGAGTACACTGTAGGTCCATATTGTAATCAGGGGTTAGCTACGGGTACTAGAATTTTGGAATAATCTGGCGATCAGAATTAAATTTTTATACAGGTCTTGAATTTGCTGACAAATTGTTGTGTTGTTTAATCAGCTGTAAAGTAGATTATAAAATAAAAGAAATCTGGTCATTGTACTCGATGAACACCTGTCTGTAATTAAAAGCTTGACCTTCAATACAAAATAATTTGTTACTGGTCATGCCAAGTTTTGCCAGGTATTTGTAAATTTTTGCAAAAGCTAAGATTGACACAAATAAATAAAATACCTCCCGTTTGTTGCACAAATGTAAAGTTAGCCACAGTGAAAATGAGGAATTTGTCCAGTTATCGTAAGCTGCCTATTCCCACTAGAAATTTAAAAAAAATGTTCAAACAAAAAATAAACTGTTCATGGGAGGTTGGTCAAATGACTGCCACAATAATTCAGTTAATATACATGTTGTAAATTAAAAGGATAAGCTTGAATACAGGTTTGTAGGGGTCAAGCCTGTCTCATGAGTCTTCAATCATAAGCAAGCATGAAGGTCTGCTGGGGTTAAGCTGATTTTGGTGGGACCTCCTTCACTTTCTCCACATATACGACTTACACTATTAGCAAAAGATAATTGTGTTTTAATCTTACAATGTTTCCAATTATTTGCTTACTTATTTTTGATTTAATAAAGTTCATTTATGATATTACTATATATGTTAATTTTGGCAATCTATTTAAATCTGCTTCGACTAAATGAGAATATGAATAGTCACAGCCTGTATTTTAAAACTGAGGCTCAAATTGAGAAATGTGATCTTCCCTATCAAGCAAAAGAAACATTTTCTTTTGCTTGAGTGAACATGGGCGATATACATAGCAGTATTAATTTCAATGTTTAGACATAGCTCTGTAGAAAAACAGACATGGAGTCATTTCAAAATAGTTTTTCTATACGGTAACATCTTCTCAGGTTGTACTTGCACGATCAACAAACCTTTGTATTTTAACAGTGCTGGCCATGTTAGAATGCAAACATTCGGACGTTAAATGTATTTTTTAATGTTCGAGATTCTTATCGAGATTGTATTAGATTCATATCATTGAAGTTCAACTAGAGTTTTTGTTTAACGAGCACAAAAAAACTTTAAATGATAGATGCGCAGTGATAAAAAAACAAATTGTCTTTTTCATTTGTAATTCAAGGTTTTAACTCTCAGTACAAATAAATGTGCAGTTTAAAAGGTTTTAGGGTCAATGGGACAATGCTTGAATGCTGTCATTCATATTCTAAATCAGGCCTATGATTTAAACTACCAGAATTGTTGTGTTTTAAATGGGTATAAATTGCAAATGGATCAAAGCGTTATTATGCAAGTCATTACATCCCTTGGTGAAATTGAAATTAACTGTTCATGAAATTGAATATTTATAAACAATCAAGTTTCCAACTTGCAAGTCATTAATCATGAATCAAGTTACTGTCATACTATAACAAAATACTACAGTGGGGCTCTAGTACTGTAAGGAAGTGAAAGGTGAAAAACAAACAGAAGACCAACGTCTTTTATAAGACGGCAAAAACTCGCATGTTCTTTCCAAAGTGAATATGAGGAGTAAGATGAGATTTTGTGCTGACAAAGCCATTTTGATATCCCTTGCCATGCTCCCTACCTTTTATCTATTAATAAGGCACAATTGAACAAAAAAAAATTATAAAATAAGAAAAAAGATAAAAAGGAAAAAAAAATTTCAAGAACATTAAAAGTACAGATCCTTTACATAATCAGTACTAAGTGCTACTCCATATGGCATTCAAAAGCAGTCTAGTAATGATAGATCAGGACCTTTTGGTGTCTATCGGCCAGTATTGGGGTGATATGGTGTAACTAGGGAAAGGATTGAAAGGATGTATAATCATAGGCCAGCTAGGCTCTACTTATCATTAAATTTTTATGTAGCCTTGTATTTGAACTTTAATGCAGAGAATAGAGGAGTTTGAATTCTTAAATTTTAGCTGTACTTATAATGAAGAAGTATCATAGTTCTTCAGCATGACATTGTGGTGTTCTTTTATCAGTTTTGTAATCAGCAGAACTTACAGCTCCAAAATAATATGACTAGAAGTCTTGAACTGTATTTTATGTCTCCATTTCAGAAACCTGAACAACAATAGATTGGAAACATTAGAATCTGGTGTCCTCGACAACTTAACATCTATAGAAATTTTGAAAATGAATAAGAATAGGATTGGGAGGATACCTAAAGGATTGTTTGACAAGTTAACCAAACTTAAAACACTGTAAGTACTATTAAAATATACTTATCATTTGAATAGTATTATTCTTTGAAATAATCCATTACTTTTGAAGTTTCAATTTTTAGTTCTCTTGTTTATTACCTGAATGAGTTCAAAGTTTCTAAATTACTGTTTCATCAAAGAAAACTTCAAAAAATTCTATGATAGGAACTTATCTAAGCCACAACATACCATTTGAAAGATAATCTGTAAACTCCATCCCCAATGCAGTGCTTTTGTCTGTTTATGTACTTGTACATGTATGTAAATGGTAAGGAGTATGGACAGATGGACCAGACAAACAGATATCAAGACAATGATAAAACAGTATTGTGCCCATGCACATAAAACAAGTACATGTATTTAAGAAATCAAAGGGAGAGACCAGTAAGGAAAATCCATATAACATACGACAGAATCAGGGAAACAACCCATCACAGAATATTTTTGGCAAGCCGTCATATTCCCGACTTGGAACAGGCATTTTATAAATAAAATGGTGGGTTAAACCAGGTTTAATGATGCATCAACCTCCTGCTTATATGACGGAAAATTTGGGTCTGACATACACAAAAAAAATGCCTTCAGAACCAAATTCTTTCATGTCTGAACATGAATGCGGAAATTTAAAACAGGAAATATTTTGCCTTGAAATTGTGTCAGGCTTGCCTAAAAATTTGAACTGTCCATGCAAAGTTTTGTCTGTTAGGACAAGTAGACTATCAATTTTTGGGAAGACAGTTCTTAAAAAAAAGTTCTTTGATTGTCACAAGGTGAGAAGCATTGTAAGTGTAAGGGTAAAGCATATGCTTGTCTTGTGATGCATCTATACCATCCTGAAAAACTGCCATCACTAAACATTGGCTTCTGTTAAACACCTTATTATTAATGGGTTTTGCCTACATTTATTGGGACATAAAACATAATGGAAATGGCTGTAATGTTAGTTAAGTGTTTCAGTGGGAAATCTTGTCAATTTCGACTGTTCCGCTTTATTGTTGATGATGATGCATCACCCTTTTACAACCAGACTTTATTCCTAAATAATTGTTAGAAACTACTTTTTTGTCAATGGAAAATGTATATTTTTTTTCTCAATAATATGCTTTGAAGGAAGGGTAGGGATTAATGAACACATTATATATTAGAGTTTAAGGTGCAGGATCACTTTCTTGATGTTATGAAATGTAATTCGTTACTCAATCGGAATTTCATTAATGTGGCAATATTTATTTTTCTTCTGATGAAATATATTACATAGAAATTAACGTCAGTGAATGATAAGTAAAGAAATTAATGACACAATCACATTTCTGAATCAAACTCAACAGGAAAGATGGTATATAAGAAATTGCTAGGATAATTGATAAATTGCTTGTCTTTGATATCCTGGCTTTGTGATATTGCTTGTTTTTTCTTTATTTTTGTTTAAAGAAAAGATTTAATTTGAGGGGAATGGGTTCAATTCAAAATCAAGAACTTATTTAATTAGTTATTTTAATTTCAAATAAAGAAATATTCAGTATGAAGAATTTGAACTAGTATATTTTATTATAGTTATGTAGGACACAAATACCCTTGTAGATATTGGAATATTATACCATAGCAAATCATGCATGAAATATAGGTCATTTTGAACCAGATACAGATGCAAGTCAAAAAGAGCAAATGGATAAGTCTTTGAGTAGAACATCAAAAATACAGATTATACCAGGATAAGTTTGCATGTGTTTGATTACTTTTGGCTATTTTCTCAGTCTGTCGAGAAATAAACCTCTATGTATATTTCACTGCCCATTAAAAGAGTAAAACATGAACCATAAACACAGTATTGTCTCCATTCTTTGTTTTAAATCAAATGGGTGAACAAAAGCCTTTGTGAAAATAGCCCAATATGTTGTATGATTTTATAGATAAATGCTTCATTTTAAGTTTCATCTGTTTTAATATTTTTATCCACATGTATAAACTTACCATGATGTACTGTCTCCTTTTTTCAGAGAAATGACCAAGAACAGACTGGCCATTTTGGAAGGATTGTCTTTTAAAACATTAGCACATTTACAGACATTAAAACTCAGGAAGAACTCCATCTATACAATGAATGATGCAGCTTTCTTTGGACTTAATCATCTTCAAACGCTGTAAGTTATTATTTCTTATATTTTTTGTTTTGTGTGACCTTTGCATGAGACCTACTTTTTATGCCCCCAATTTAGGATTCGGGGATTATTGTTTTTATCCTATTTGTCTGTGTGTCTGTGCTTCCAAAACTTTAACCTTTGCTATAACTTTTGAACTATGTAATATAGACTTTTTGTATTTGACAAGTATAAGAAGAACATTAATATGCAAAAAAATAGGTCTGGTCAAAGTTCAAGGTCACAGTGGTCAGACATGAAATAAAGGAGCTGTGGACATATGTATTGTTAAATGCTAGAACAAAAGCTTTGGTAAGTGGTAGGGCTTTTTTATTTCACATGTATTCCATTTTGATAGACTTTTGAAGTTGACATTTTGACCTTGACCTTTACATGTGACATTTTGACTTTGATATTGTTGGAATGGTAAGTGGCCTTTGGTTTTATATAGATTTCACATTATTTTTCCTTTCATATATATACCAGAATATAAAAGCCCGATGTCTTTTTAGCTACCCACCCAGTGGCATTAGTGTTCCAAAAACAGATGACATAAATAAATATCACAGACACACATTTTTCGAGGATGACATGAAGGCACGCTTTTCTTACTGCATGTCAGATGAGTTTTCAGGGAGCTTATACATCTGTCATTTCTAAATTAGAATTTGATGTAATAAAATTGGTTTAGAAGAGAGAAATTTTTCTTCATGGCTTGTAACATCCAGAGAAATTCCATCTGTGGTAGATAAAGTGTGTGAGTTCAGTTTGATAAGGACAACATGTAGACACCTGGATGGGAGATTTTCTTGTTTAAATTTGTGAAATTAAAGATAAATAGATTGTGGATATTTTGTTAATGGTAGGACTTCCCCTCCAGTATTTATGCTTCTGATAATGTTTCAAGCTAATTATAGTGCCATGAATTGTGGATTTTAAACATCTGAACAAAGAATCACGATTTCTGAAAGGTGTTGATTCTACTAAATGAGTCAGGACCACCCCCTTTTTGCTTTATTTTAAGCAGATCTACATGGAAACAATGATTATCAATTTCTCACTGTTTTGAGTTCTCTTGACTTTTTTAAGGGGAAAAGGGGAGGGGAGGTTGGGAGTTATACATATCCAAAAGCCAAGAAGCTTTGCAGGGTATTCAGTCAGGCAAATAAGAATAGCTGCCAGACCCCAAAATAAATTTATAGTACCTACACTTTCAGAACACATGGCAGATGTCAAATATTTACCTTGCATTCTGCCCTGTTGGCTGAAAATATTGCAAGACCATTTTGCATGATGTGTCCTTTGGTTTGGCAGTTTTCAATGAGTTGGGTTGGTTTCAAAGGAGCCTCATGTTCGATTTCTAATTCATTTTCTAGTATGATTAATGGAATTTTACACACATGTATTCTATTGTTACCAATCAACATATGGCAAAGTGATGAACAATTTATTTGACCTTTGAGAAGAACTAGTTGTAAGAATATTATAATTATTATTATTATCATAACAAAATTTTAGAAGTGCAAAAAATGAATATGAAATGAGATATTTATCAGTTGTAACTGGTTTAGGTAGGCAGTTGTCAATTTCATGAATTCAGCTAAAAACATTGCAGGTGTAATCCATCTCACTTAAACATTTGTTAATTCAACTGGGAATATCTTCACCTTCTGTTTTTGAAACGGTCATTAGTGATTTGAGTAGAATACCATAGTTGAAAGTTTTTCTTTCTATCAGCATTCACGTATTGAGTACCCTCATCAGTTACTTTGTCGGCCATTTGCTAAGTCAATTATCCACCATCGGATACTCTGTGTACGTAAGATACACCCTGTTACAAGCCGAATCTCTCATTTAGCAACAAAAATAAACCACATTGACAGGAGTTAAAATCATTATTAACCAGAAGGAAAAGTCATTTTATCCCTGACCAGTCTCCCTTAGGATTAAACAATGAACTGTGCAGATATTGGAAAATATTGGTAAACAGGTCATTAAAAAGATTTTTTTGAATATTGCTCTGGTTTTTCCACTGTTATTTTGGTTTTTTGGGATTTTTTTTACTCCCCAGATCATGTTTAAATTTCTACTCTTCAAATGGTAACGAATGTGATATTAATTTGAAATGGCATATGTGTGTTGGAAAAAAATTTATGAGTCAAGATGTACTTTTATTCTATGGCAATACCAGCAACCAAAAGCTTTATGCAATATTTTATGATAAAAGGGACATTTCATCAATATTTGGGAATATGATCCCAAATGTAAAAAGAATTGCACAGGCAAGCATGTGCAAGGTAAATTCCTTTGAAAAATTTCCCTGATTTCTTTAGGGAGCAACCATTTGATTTTTTTTTGGGGGGGGGGGGGGGGGGGGGGGNGGGGGGGGTGGAGACAGGATTACTTCGAGTGAGAAAAAAATTCTCCAGGCTCCAATATTGCGTGAAAAAAATATCCAGGATCAGATGTTCCTTCCTTGCCCCCATAAAAGTCAAATGGTTGCTCCCTTACAATAACTCTTGGTCTGTAATGTCAGACTTGGTCACTAAAAAGTCTTCCTGGTCTTTAATTTCATTTTAGTTAAAACCAGTTGTATTTGGTATAACTACTATGCTACACACCGGTGCTACACAAGTAGCAAGCCAATATCAATGAACATTTGTTATTTTTTCTAATTTGCAAAACATCTATAGTAAAATTATAGAGGTGCAAATGTCACTTTAGCTCATGAAGTTCATTAAAACACCTAAATATGGTATTCCCTTCATTCATGGTTACTCTTATATTGCAAATTTTGTATACACGAAATATAATTTAGACGAGAGCTTCTCAATAAATGTCAAAAAATTAAAATGATTTCCTAATAAGAAGTTTGAATAACAGGGCTCACCACACTTCAAAAGAACAGGGAGACTTGAAGTCTCCCTGAGGGTAGAAATAGGGAGACTTCAGGTCATGACAGGGAGACTTGTTTGAGCGTATCCGCAACTGAATTTTCAAGACATTTGTATTTGATTTACATATGCACTTACTCAATAATGGCAATGAATCAAATACCATTGATATTTCAAGATCTACAATATAGATTTTATATAAAAAAAATACATCAAATTATGTTTCTTTCACGTTGGAGGTGCTCCTGCATTTAGGTTAGATTTACATGACAAATTTTCTTTAATTTATCCTCTTTAGTAAATGGGTAGTTTATCACTCAGTTGCTCAAGAGACAGTTGCTAATCTGCTTCATTTTTTTTTGAATGGTTCTCCAAATATTAGAGGGATATAAATAGATTGTTTACGTTTGTGGACATTCTTTATATAGACCACTTCCGGTTTGAACTGTAGTTGAAAAGTAAATATTTAAGACAATTTCCAATGATTTTTTTTAATAAATGTATACTACAAAGTCAATAGGTCTTGATTTTAAAACCATGAGATGATGTAAACAATTTTTTGAGCTTTCAAACACAGGAATAAGCATTAGAAATCTTATCAATTTACTTCCTTGTTACCGGAAATAGAAAGGGTTATAATTAGAAGTGTCAAAATACTCAGGCGACTTTAAATTGTTTTTGGGGGCAACTTTAGGCGACTTGGGGCACAGCAGGGCGACTTAATCGTCCTAATCGCCTAGTTTGGTGAGCCCTGGAATAAGAGTTTTGAAACAAATCACGAAATTTACGACTTTAAAAGTGAGTGAGAACGGAACCATCAGTCTAAAACAAATAATCTAAGGACAATTGTAACATCGGAAATATTTGGAAAAAAAAAACATTGTTAAAATGTATTTTTGTTTTGCAGACAATTGGATCACAACAATATAACCACTGTGTCACAGACTTGGCTGTATGGTTTACAGTCTCTTAAAGAAATGTAAGTACTACTTATCAGGCCATGTAAAATTAATTATCTGGTTCTCAGATACCGCCGCATGGGCAAAAAGCTGGCCGCTGGCCTGTATTTATTGTCCCCAAAAAATAAATACAACGGTAACAAAATCCGCGTTCAAATTTTCTCGCTTTTTCACTTGGATTGATCAAAGAGAGACAACTCAAATTTCATTCGAAGCTCTCTTGATTTTTCGTTTTCTTTGAAGAAATCACTACTTCCGGTTTATATTCCGAATGGTTTTGTAAGTTGACATTTTGAGATCTTTTGAACGGGTTTTCGTGCGTTAACCCATCGTTTATTGTGACTTTGGCGGATTAAACAACTGTAAAGGAAATTATGAAAAAGGAGTATGGCGAGTCTGCCGGAAATACCAAAAAACAGAGATCCTTTAATGCACGAGAATGTTTTGAAAATCAGTCTTGAGACCTTGTTCTGGACTGGAAAATAAAGAATCTGTCATTGCAGTCACTGGAAGGGGATCCCACTATCATTTTGCTAATTGGAAGAATTTATTTTTGTGACTTCCTTGATAGATTTGGCTCTATCTAGATGGTCAGTGTATCTGACTGTAACCCTTCCACTTGTACTGCTGTCACCAACTTGTGACCAAGTAAATAATACAAATACACCTTATTTACCGGATCCCATTGGATCTAATTAAGGTTCATCAATTATTCCCCTGTCTATAAGGGAGTCTAATTCAATTTTCTCTATAAGGGAGTCTAATTCAATTTTCTCTATAAGGGAGTCTAATTCAATTTTCTCCAGGAGTTTCTTTAAGGTGACATATCCTGATGAGGTATATTGGATCTGTCTTTTCTTTACCTGTTTCTTGTCTTTGATGATTGCAGTTTGCTTTGACTCCAAAATTCATGATGCATACTCCATTTATGATATGATCAATAATATATATATATATATACTTTTCTTTTCTGTGTGGTACTTACCTGATGCAGGGACTATACATATATTGTCCTTGTGTAATGTCTTTGCTATTTGTGTTTTTCATGGTCTTTGGAGTATTATTTTTTTAACTTATGAGTTTGTTCTCTCTTACTTTTATATACTTTATCATATTTTAGTATTTATTCATAAAGTCTGAAAAGTTAACGATGGAGTTTGGATGAGCATACAAAATAAATACATAAATTAAATACCCTCCCTCCCTCACCATTTTTTTGAAAGTCATTATCAGAGAACCAGATAATTAATTTTACATGGCCTCAACATTGTAGGCTATTTATGCCCTGCCTTTAGGTGACAGAGGCATTAAGTTTTACTCTTGTCCATCCGTCTGTCCATCAGAAATTTTTGTCAAGGAATTCTCAGCTTGTGTATGGAGGAATGATTTGATATTTTGTCGATGAGTTCTACCGTATGTCCCCTTTTCAATTCTGTCACTTATCTACTTCCTGTTTGCCAATAGCTACCTGGCGGAGGCATTTGCTCCAATGGCACATTTTCCTTTTTTTTATCAGGAGATAGCCAATTTCTAATACTTTCACAAAATATGACTTTTGGGAAGTTGTATCATAAGGCATTAAATTTTCATAAATGTTTTAAATAGAGCCTTTGTGAACTCAAAATTTTGAAAACTTGGTATTGTAGTTTAAGTTGTAAGAAAGGAGTAGTATGTTATAGTTAATAATCATTTAATGTAATATGTGACTTGTATAAACCAAAAGAGCTTCACAACTTTTTATACGACCGCAAAAATTTTTGCGGTCGTATATTGGTATGGTGCTGTCGTCGTCGTCGTTGTCGGTGTCGTTGGCGTTGTCGTTGGCGTTGTCGTTGTCGTCGTCGTCTGTAGACACTTTTGTTTTTGGTCAATAACTTTTGTTCCAGTAAATCAATCCTTATGAAATTTTAACATAATGTTCTTTGGTACAAAAGGAAGGCTTGCAGTAGTTTTGGTCATTGTGACCCCACCCGTTTTTAAAAAAGGGGCCAAAAAAGGGTTAAATTTGGTGTTTTCACATATTTGTCTGTAGAATCTTTATTATTAATTGGATTTTGATGGGTTTCTTTCAGTGTGCTCCTGAGGAAATTTCCAATCTGTAGTATGCCAACGGATTTCACGTAGCATGTACCGTTCCCGAGATAAATGGGGCCCAAAAGGGGCGAATCCAAAAAAAATTATTTTTTAAATTTGATGCAGTTTTTTTCAATGGATTGCTTATGAAAAATTAACACAGCACTCTGCTATTAGATTTTTGGTAACTCGATTGCTTACCTAGCTATGAGGGGCCAAACGGGGCCAAATTGCTAATTTGCAGATTTCCTAAAATTTTTATTTTTCATCGGATTTTGATGGGATTTTTTTCTTTAGATTCCTCTTGATATAAGCTTTCAGTAGTATGCCAAAGGATTTGTCGTAGCTCTTACCGTTTTCGACCTATAAGGGGTCGAAGGGGCCAAAACTGGAAACTTGAAGATTCCATGAAATTTTTAGTTTTCGACGGATTTCGATGGGATTTTTTTCTTAGGATTCCACTTGATATAAGCTTTCAGTAATATGGCAATGGATATGGTGTAGCTCTTACCGTTTTCGAGCTATAAGGGGTCAAAGAGGAACCATAAAGAGTCATAAGGGCTAATTTTTATTTTCCCTAGTTTGTGTCCAGCTAATTACTGGGTTATTCCCCTTATTATGTCCATGCAATTATTGTGTCAAGCTCTTTAGTATGTCCACACTCACTTTCAATTACACTTGTTCAAATTTCAGTGGTCGACATGCTGCGGTCGTATCATGCTGCGCTCGGCGTAGCCCTTTATTTTGATAATATGACATTTACAAAAAATAGAAAAAAATACACAACCCTACATTTTCTCTTTCATCGATATAAAATAGAACTTGCTATGTTCATAAACTATGGAATGCATTCATAATGTGATTAATTGTGCACACCATAGGACAGTAATTGTCGTGTTCAAGTTGCTACTGTTCCGAGCAACAGGAAAAATATTTGGATGGAAAAATTTGAATTTTTCATTTATGCCAAGTCACAGTTTCATTATTGTTTACAAATTGGTGCCCCGCCATACCAGGGATATGATCATTATTTGTAATCTTTTGACACAGCTGGCTACTGTTCGGATTTTCCCTTGGAATAAATTTATCAAAAATTGGCTAGCATGGTATCTGTCTGACAGTAATGAAAAGTTTGTGAAAAGGAAAAAAAAAAAGAAAAAAGTCTAGTTCACATTGAAATTAATTGTCAGGCATATAAATAATTGAAAAGAAGAATAGAACATATTTTTTAAAATCATCGCTTTGCTTCATTGATAGAAGACCAGACAACAGTGGACTATTCTACTCACTTCATTTTCTCTCCCTATTGTAATATTTAATCACAATTTTTGCCCCCTATGTCATTGTCCTTTCCCTACTCACCCTCATTTAAATAGTGATAAATTAAAATCAAATGAGTTACTGCAAAATCAGAAAATAATTTGTATTAAATTTCTAAGCTAGCCACTACAGAATATTTTCATATGTATGTACGAGTTTTAGCCTTTAATTAATCAAATATACATTTGTAAATCTGAAAATTGTAAGCAGAAGATCTGATCTTGAATAATAGAAGACCGAATTTGCATGAAATGAATTATTAGAAACAGGCCACCTGTAATTAAATAATGACAGTCCTCTTATATACCAAAATGACCCTTCGTACACAGATGACTTTTCCTTGTAGTCACTGGTGGAATTACAAATTCTCCTTCCTGTTGAAATTGATCCGTCGAAACGTGATTTTGATGTGTCAAAAACATGGATGAAAGAGTTCAAATGAATATATTGTGATGAATAAAGCTGAGGGTTTTCATTTTATTCTATAGTTCGAAATTTCTTACGCATCACCAACTTGTTCATCGCGTAAAGAATGAGAAATAATACGCTCTCTGTATGCAGATGCATGGACTAATGAAAGAACATGATAAATTGGGCTGCACTGATTGAGAAAAGTCAATTGAAATTTATTGCTTAACACATTTCACCATAGTATGACAGTCGATATTGTGTTGTTTATTATCACCAAGGTTGAAATAAAAATTATAAGCTTCCTCAGTGAGATATAGGCACATTAAAATGTCAGTTCGAGCAACAGTTTGTATAGCATTTATACATTGGCAAATGTAATAAATGAATTCATTTTAATAATGGTTTTTTGCTCCTAATTTATACTAAAATTTAACTTCCACGGATGAGATCTTACACAATCATAAAAAAAAAAAATTGATGACTTGTCCCATAACTTGAAAAAAACGTTAATTCACTGAAATGTCCTCTGCATATTTTAGTTGCTGTTTCATCTTGAGTGATTTAGATAATCTAAATGAATTCATATTTTGTTATATGTCAAATTATTTTATGTTTATGATCTAATTATACACTCTGTTTCATGCATTTTCAAGGTTGATGAAAAAAAGATAACTATGGAAAAAAAACAATAATTGCTCCTAGTGTAATTTTTTTTTTACATTTGTAGTTTATAGATTTCTAAATAACAATAATAAAATGTCTATGGAATGTGAAAAAAAATGACAAGATACAAGTATGATTACGAAATATGATAGCAGTGACATTTTGTGTGAATTGACTATTTTGCACAAATATCAGCTTGATGCATTCAGTATTAGTAGAAACCTATGATAAAAAAGGTCCCTACAGCAATTTTTCACGTTATTCCCCCTTTAAATTGTATTTTTCCTGTTTGCTATTTTACTACAAAAACACAATGGCCATAACAATATCCAAAGTGAAAATTTAACTTGGTGGTGCGGGGAGGGATGAAGTAGTAGAGGCAAATTCCAGTGTCTGAAGTGGTCTGAAACTTGTAAATTTGTGGGACCCATGACCACCGTCATATAGCTGCTTTTCAAATGAAATAGAGTCCTGTTTTATTTTTTGCATTAATGGTCATGTATTCTTTCTTTTATAGATCTCTGCACCATAACAAGATTTCAACAATTGAACCTAAAAGTTGGGAATGTTGTGGTGGACTTGAACAGCTGTAAGTGGTTTATGTAGAATAATTAGTACTAGCTCTTATTGCCAATTTGCTATAGTTTTTACATCTCATTATTTGTAAAAAGTCTTTTTTATAACCATTTTATTGCTAATTATGTAAAATAATGTTTTCCTTAACAAATATATTTTGCTGGGGTCAGCTTCTTTAACCAACAAAATTCTTGAACAATTTTTGTCAGTGAATAAGCTTTTATGAATTTCATCCTAAACATGGATATATATAAAATTAAAAGAGAGAAAAAAAAAATCAAAGAAATAGAAAAAAATATATATGGTTTTGGTAAGGACAGGTGTAGACCAAAAAGAGTATCTCCCGATATTTAATTAGCAGGTGTTTAGCTCAGCAAGGATCATTAATACATAACTTCACCTCAAACTGATGTGCAATAAAACACACAGATGCTCCATCTGTGCTGATAAGTATTCATTAAATTCATCAAAATATGTCAAATCATGTCTGTGTTGGTAGGCAAAGAGGAAGTAAAATCAACTAAGTATGTGCAGATTTTTGGCCCCTATTTTTTCCAGATGCATTTCTGCGTTTGAAAGTCCAAATCATATGTTTTTGATCAATACTGTTATTTTTTGTCGAGCTAGTTTAGGGCTGTTCCAGAAAAGTTGGTCTGGGACCCTTTGAAGGCACTTCATATAAATTGCTGTGGGTGGTTGTGTTTTCTTCATCCTTTTGTATTGTACATATGGGGAAGAATTCTATGGGTGGTGGGGGTCAATAAAAAGTGCCTTCAAACCCCCCCCATGTCAATTTTTCTGGAACAGCCCTTAGGGGAAAGGCTGAAGTAGTCAGTTTTGTCTCGCTTGTGATGAAAGTCACAGAAGGAAGACATAGTGATCTAAATTTCGTCATAAAATTCAATGTTGGTAGGGTCAACAATTGTAAAAATTAAAAGTTTTTCAGAGGTTGAATCTTTATAGAATTTCAAAAAAAAAAATGAACTAAAACTATCGATAAAATGTTTTTCCCTTGTAATTTTAAGAGTTTTCTGTTTGACCCCTTCCTCAATAACAGTATTGTAATATATATATATGTTCTGTTTAAAATGGAAATTCAAAAAATGTTTGAAGTGATGTAGTCTTGTAATTGAATCAGATTCCAAACTCATGTGTTTGATCAAGTGATCATCAAAGAAAGCATAGTATTTCATACAAAAAACGTAAACGGTTTGTGAACTTTTAATATATTATTTTTCAATTATTATAAAGTACATTTTAATATCATAAGTCTGCTTCTTGATCTTGGATTAAAAAACCTGTGTCGATGCAAAATTGAATTTAATGACAACTACTTTAGGTGACTTTATTCAACAGTAAACTCAATAGTTTAAGTGAAAATAACTTTCAATTGAATGTGAAATTGATAATTCTTTTGTTAAGGAAATTGATTTCTTCTGAAATAACATTTGATAAGAGCTTTCTCTTTTGTACTGTTGTCAATAAAATTGTACCAGATGTGTGAAAATAGAAATTGTATTAAAGAGAGAGTGTCAAAATAGAAATTGTATTAAAGAGAGAGTGTCAAAATTATACAATAAGCTATTGATATATATATTTAGCTATGCATTTGATTTAAAAAGTTGATGTGCATAAGGTTATTTATTTCTTGGTCAGCTGAATATCTTGGCCATCAAATCATTTCCAAATTGAAATTTAAATGCATTCGTTTCTTTGATCTTTTGATCTTAAAAAAACTCAACCATTTTTGTACCAAGTTATTTGGGGAGGCACTTGAAAATTGTCATGACCACCCATAGATGCAAAATAGGAATTCTATATTTACTTATGAATTCTGACTTCAATTTGTAATGACCACCCATAGCAGCAATTTGAAAGTGCCTTCCCCCGTCCCATATATGTTTTGCTGGAACAGCCCTAACAGAGATACACTGCCAAATTTTAAGTAGGTTGAAAAGGTTCAGTTTGAGTATTGCTTTTCAGCAGTAACTAGTATTTGAATACTCTTTACAGGAAAGGCCTTATGAAATCTCCCTTTCCTTATACAGAAAAGGGGACTACCTGAAATTTATTTCTAGTATGCATTTTACATTTTAATATTTTTCAAAGTTTTTGCTCATGTCATTATTTTTCATAATAAAATTCTTGACATTTATCAAATTTACTTAATGCCGGTATCAAGTAGGGTATAAGAATCAAATAATCAGTCAGAAATATCAGTAGTAATCAAGTAGTCATTAGTATAAGCCAAAATATTCATGTAACCAAAAAACACATGCAAAACCTAATTTTCAGTATTTACACAATATCTCTCAAAATTATTGTGCTCTATGATGGTCATACTTAGCATCGAAGCCTCCAACTTCAACTTCAAATTCTGTCGCTCATTTTATGTTCAGCATATAGAAAGTAGGGGAAATTTCTCTGTATGCACTTGGAAATTATTAATAGTCCCAGGTGTGCGTTTTTGCATTTCATATCTGCATAACTGTATGTGTGGTCAATAAAATTTTGTCTGATCTATTTGAAGTCAAAATAACTCTGTTTCTTTCAAGATAGATCAAATAGTATTGCTTTACTCAATTTTCATGTTATAAAGGCAAATTGCAACACATGTTTGTTTACATCTAACATCTGTGTAATTTGTGTATTACAAATTAATCACTTAAAACTTATTGACTGATCAGTGTCAGACAGGAACGGAATCCTGCTTCAAATTTATTAGCTCCAATGAAATTACTGTGTTGACTGATACCATATGTAACTTTTTTTCAAGGGAGGCCTTGATTGTATTGAAGGTGTCAATGTATATGTCTGGAAATTAAGGGGGGTTCCTGACAGAAAGTTAATTGGTGATTGATGTCAAGTTTTACTAAAATTTTTCTGCTATCAGGTGATATAAGAATATTTGAACATCTTTTGATTGCAGAAAGGTTTTAATTGATTCTTGTGCACAAGCTTGAATTTACTTTAAGTTTTGGAAAACAGACTTTCAGGGTCAAAGGTTAAGGTCACTAGAGACAGATGCACATCTGTTTTATACGTTTATAATGAGCTTTTTGGACAGAAAATACCTTTCTTTTTGCCAAAGGTGAAGGTCACCAAAGATAAATAATCAATAGATGATACAAATTGTTTTTGGCAAAGGTGAAGGCCACAAAAGGGGAAATTATTATCTTGAAACATTGATAGATAGAAAGAATGCTTCTCAAGCCCAAAAGTATGCATGTTTGAGAATATATAAGTCTAGAAATATTAAGTCTATTATCATCAGTAATAATCAATTAATTAAACACTCCTGTTAATTCATCAATCAAGTTTGTATGTGATTGTCCAAGTGTCAAGGTCAGTTTTGCGGTCGTATAATGGTATGGTGCTGTCGTCGTCGTCTGTAGACACTTTTGTTTTTGGTCAATAACTTATTAGTTTCAGTTGACCAATCCTTATGAAATTTTAACACAATGTTCCTTGGCACAAAAGGAAGGCTTGGCTTAGTTTTTGGTCATTGTGGCCCTATCCGTTTTTAAAAAAGGGACCAAAAAGGGTTAAATTTGATGTTTTTACATATTTGACTGTAGAATCTTTATTATTTATCGGATTTGGATGGGGTTTCTTTCAGTGTCCTCCTGAGGAAATTTGCAATCTGGAGTATGCCAACGGATTTCATGTGGCATGTACCGTTCACGAGATAAATGGGCCCAAAAGGGGCGAATTTCAAAAATTTTAATTTTTAGCTCACCTGGCTATGCCAGAGTGAGTTTTTGCAATCACTTTGCGTCCGTCGTCCGTCCGCCCGTAAACTTTTCATTCAAAGATCTTCTCTTCTGAAACCGCTGTGCCAATTGAAACCAAACTTGGCCACAGTAGCCCTTGGGTGGTCCCCTTTAAAATTTGTGTCGCTCAGGTCTGTACGTCATCCAAGATGGCCGCCAGCTGGGACCAAAATTTAACATTGGACCCTATGGAAAAAAACGTTTCAAATTCTTTTTTTCTGAAACTACTGGGCCAATTGGAACCAAACTTGGCCACAATAGTCCTTGGGTGGTCCCTTACAAAAA
>MJUU01006453.1:166566-188239 GCA_002080025.1 Modiolus philippinarum
TTTAACCATATTGTATGTGTTAATTTTGTAGAGTTAATATCAGATTGCTTATAAATAGTACATGTACTGGTAAAATTGACAGCCCTATTAAAGTTATTACATTCTACTAAACAAAAGCATGCTGCTGAAATTAGCATCTTGTATATTTCATAATTTGTTTATATGATTTATCTGGTGCATTGGATTAAATTACGATATGTAATTTCAATTTTATAATTGAAAAGAAAAATGCTTATAAACAGATATTATGGAAAAATGATTACAAAAAATATGTAATAAAACGAGGAATACAGGAACTCCACCCACCATCTGTCTTTCGTGGATTCAACAGATTAATTTCAAATTTTGGTGGAAAAATGATTTATCACTTTTAATAAAAATTTGCAGAAGTTTGTGTTACACTTTTAAGCATAAAAAATAATAGTAATTGGAATTTTAAATACTTTACTGTATTCAAAATTTCAGCAAAAAATTTGCCATTTTTATAGAATGTTGATTTCTGCAGATGTCGATTTGATATAAATGTGTTTTGCAAATGGCTGTCAAGAAACCTAAGAATTGTGGGAATTTTGGCATGATATTCATTAGTAAAAATCTATTTTGAAGGTTAACTACTTAAACAAACAAGCTGTCATTTTTATAGAAGCATCATGTTTGATTATGATTGATCTGGTGTTAGGAGAGAATATTGTTGCCAAGTAGACAAATTGTTGTCTGGAGATTATACATTTCTTACAACAATACCATACAGCAAATCTCAAAAACATAGGAAAAGTACTTCATGAAATTCCATGATATGTGCCATTTTATAATCAGATAATTTGGCATCATGGACCAGAAATCAAATTATTTTAAGTTCCTACCAACCCTATTTTAAACTCTGACCATACAGCATTTTGTTCAATTTTATAAAAAAAAAAAAGAAAGAAAATCTTCATCAGTATCCAAATATGAGTTAGAAAAATCATGTTTAATTTTTAAAATTCCCAGATTTTACATTGAGGGACCCTATTTTAATAAAGCAATGTAAATGTAAACAGACAGTTTTTGGGTGCCTTTTGAGAAATTGAAAATTGTTTTGCTGTTGTCATATTTTGTAAATGTTTTGACTATAAACTGTGTTGCTGAGCATTTTACCATAAATGCTAATGGCTTGTTTGCATGGCAAAATTGTCATACACGACCTGCAAATATTTTATTGGATCCAATTGTTTGATCCTATTTTAATTTTTTGCTGTTTTTGTTTTTCAGAGACTTATCCTACAACAAGTTGAAAGCCATTACAAAAGAATCATTTAAGCATCTTAGGAAGGCAAAACTGCTGAAACTAAAGAACAACAATATTCAGAACATAGAAGAGGGTTCATTCCACGATCTCATCAATCTTACGGAATTGTGAGTAGATAGTCTCATTGTCTCACTAAATAGACTGTGAAAATTACCCCAATAAATGTATTATCTTTTGCTAGAAAAAATCTGGAATTACCAATCTGTTAATTTGTCATATTCTAAGTATATTGGGATAGGACTAGGGTGTCAGCAGTTTCTAAGATTGTGATTGGTTGATTCATCATTTCATTGACAATATCTTGATTAAGACGTAAAGTGCTTGTCATACATATCATTGTTCTGAATGCATTGTATATAATGATCAACAACTTTGTTGACAAGGCATAAAATCATCTGGGCAGAATGAGAAATTATTGTATATTGCAATTTGCACACAAAGAATTCAAATTATAGTATTGTGTCAGTTTCCTAATTTTCATGTTGGCATTTCGCAAATGAAAATTGAATTGACATTAATGTATAGTAGGATTTTTTTTTTTTTTTCATGAACAATTGTGGCATTTGCAAATCAAATACTTACTTGTCTTTTTACTTAATTTTTTCTGCCTAAATTAATTCTTCTTCTTTGCTTTGGAAATCTGCATAAGATTCTATCATGAATTTACTTTTATTATTCATTTACAGGGAATTGAGTAATAATGAACTTTCCTGGACAATAGAGGATATGAATGGGACTTTCAATGAACTGAAGAACTTAGAAATCCTGACCCTGGAAAACAACGAGATCAAAAGTATTGCAAAGAAAGCCTTCAGTGGTCTTACCAAAGTTAAAACACTGAATCTTTTGAACAATGCCATATCATCTATTCAGTCAAATGCACTAGAGACCATGGTTGAAATGGAATCATTGTAAGTTGTCTGGGAATTGATTGTTCAAAATACTACATATGCTTTCCTTCAAACTCAACAAGTCTTGGATGGATTACACTTTAACTGGGGATTTCAGCTACTAGTTTCTCTTTTTACAATTGGAAACACAATTGCAATAATATTGAAAGAGAAAATCTTTCAAGCATACACAGTAGTTTATTTTTTTTTGAATTTCGTCAATCTTAAGGCCAAATAAAAAAAAATATGCATGTTTCCGGTAACCCGACCTACCCTATTTTTCCTTCTAACCCTAGCATTTTTTTCTGTAATCAAAATGTTCCTGTGTGACTTTGAATGTTTTAGTAGTAGTCGTCAGTTTTGTGGGTAGCGATTCCACACAGATGTGTCTATTTCTACAACCACTAGCATTATTTCATCAGAAAATGCACGAAAAACGGTCATAATCACAGGATTCCCAACTCCTGTGGTCAAATCCGCCATTTTTAGTTGTCAGATTACACTTCCTGTTTTAGGGATATGATTAATACCGGAAATACGGCAATTACACGAATACAATGAAATGGACAAGAAATACGTAGCAAAACAAAAAACAAAAAAATGCAAGGGTGAGCTTTTGCCATCACTTGGCGTCCGGCGTCCGTCGTCCGTCCGTCCGGCGTAAACTTTTCATTCAAAGATCTTCTCCTCTGAAACCACTGGGCCAATCGGAACCAAATTTGGTCACAATAGTCCTTGGTCGGTCCCCTTTAAAAAAGGTATCCTGCAGCGTCCGTGTGTCCGTCCGTCCGTCCGTCCGTCTGTCTGTCACACTTTCTTGTGGACGCAATTCCTCAGAAACCATGTATTGGATTATGTTCAAATTTTGTAGGATTGTTAGTCACTATATGTACTAGATCATATCGCACCGCCATTTTGATTCGTCAATTTTTATAGGAGTTATGGGACTTTGACCATTTTTAGCAATACTATACAACTGGAGATCTTGTGGACACAACTCCTCGGAAACCGTGTATTGGATTTTGTTCAAATTTTGTAGGATCGTTAGTCACTATATATCCTAGATCATATCGCACCGCCACTTTGATTCGTCAATTTTTATAGGAGTTATGGGACTTTGACGATTTTTAGCAATACTATACAAATGGAGATCTTGTGGATGCAAGTCCTCGGAAACCGTGTATTGGATTTTGTTCAAATTTTGTAGGATTGTTAGTCATTATATGTACTAGATCATATCGCACCACCAATTTGATTCGTCAAATTTTGTTGGAGTTATGGGACTTTGATTATTTCCACATTGTTATAAAATGGCAAATGTTGTGGACGCAACTCCTTAGAAACGGCTGTTCAGAATTCATTCAAATTTTACAGAATTGTTAGTACCATTAGTACTAGATCATATCACATCGCCATTTTAATTCGTCAAATTTTGTGGGAGTTATGGGACTTTGGTTATTTCCACATTGTTATACAATGGCAAATCTTGTGGACGCAACTCCTCAGAAACTGATAGTCCGAATTCATTCTTATTATACAGGATTGTTAGTCGTTATATGTAATAGATCATATCACATCGCCATTTTGATTCAACAAATTATAAGGGAGTTATTGGACTTTATCGACTTAATGCATACTACAACATAGGGAGACTTTCTGGACACATCTCGTTATACTCCAGTTAAGGGATTTTGCTGAAATTTTGCTTAGCTATTTGCCACCTAATGCAGTTGATCATATCCTGCCGCCATTTTGATTCTCAAAATTTTACATGAGAATTGGGACTTTATTGACTTTTCTGCGGCGGCGGGGGACATAGCTACGCGTAGCAATCTTGTTTTCCCTAGTTTGTGTCCAGCTAATTACTGGGTCAATCTCCTTATTGTGTCCATCTGATTATTGTGTCCATACTCACTTTAAATTACACTTGTTCAAATTTCAGTGGTCGACATGTTGCGGTTGTATCATGCTGAGCTCAGCGTAGCCCTTTATTGCCTAATAATATTCTTTGTGAAGTATCCTCTTTTTGTTTCATTGATTTTTACTCCATATTTGCTTAAATAAAAATCATGTCCTGTAATATGGGCATGATATCGGTTTACTAAAACCCACGTTCAGATGACCCTTGGTTAAGTTCAAGACCATAGGTCAAAGGTAAAGAATGTCTAAACTTGCCTCTTTATAATAACTGTAATAGGCCACACTACCTTGTTTAGATTTTCATTCATTTTGAAGAAAATGTGCTTATTAAATGTATAAAATTGTTAATGCTTCTAGGTGACTAAAATATGCTAATTTTGTGTTACATACCAATCATCTATTGCCAATCAATCACTCTATGAAATATATAACTTCCAGGAAATGAAATAAATTGCACATGTTATTTCTATTTACAATCAATCATATGGATGGGAGTTGATCCTTGTTTTGAAACAATTTGTAAGAAAAATCATGTACAGTAGAACTTCGATGGCTCGAACTGCAATAACTCGAACACCATGGATGTCTCGGAACACTTTTGGTGGTTCTTTTGTTCAAGTTTTAAAATAGTTTGACCTCGATATCTAGAACACCCCCTTCCCTCAAACTATTTTCATTGGTCCCTTGGCTGTGTGAGCGATCGAAGTTCGACTTGCATAATTGAATTTTATAAAAAAAATTGATGCAAAAAGTAATCATACATCTGATAAAATATGTTATTTGAATAAATTTAAAAAGTTCCATAAGTATGTATAAACTTGTCATATATCAATAAAAAATCAATGTTGTGATTTCAGAAAATATCTTAGTTATTTTATTATATTTTGTTAATATTTCAATAAGTTTAAATTAACATCAAAGCTTCTCATTTTCTTTCAGAAAATTTAATTCTTCAAGTTTTCTGTGTGATTGTAAACTAGCATGGTTGTCACAGTGGTTGCTTGCTAAGAATTTTCAGAAAGATGTAGTGGCTAAATGTCGACACCCTGCTGAACTAAAGGGCAAAAGTATCTTCAATGTGGATCCAGAAAATTTCAAATGTGGTAAGTACTGATCTCCAAAGGGAGATAAATCTGCTTCTGTAGAATACATTGTGAAGAATTTTTGAGGCTAGTATGTGAAAAGTGTCAATATCTTTATTGTCTATTGAAGAAAATGACACATAAAGGCAAAGTTTGCGACAATTTAATTCATAGTATTTTCCTTCTAGCAAATCACTTGCAAATACAAGTTAGTTTGCATTATTTGAACTGAAAAAAGTTTTTGCCTTTCAATTGTATATCATGTATTCAATAACGACAAACTATCAAATTTTTTAATTATCTATATTATATTTTATCCTTTAGAACTTCACTCTAAAAGCTGAAATATACGTGAGGGATTAAATTTCCTTTATTTAGTGGTTGAGAGTTAACAACAAAATGAAATCCCCATGAATTTAATTCTTGGAATATATATTACTATAAATGATAAGAATTCCATGGAAATTTGTCCCCGCGAAATAGTTTAAAGGTCATATCCATGAAAATTTGTCCCCGCGAAAATAAATTATTATACAGTATTTGTATTATGTATCTCTGCAGATGGTAACACGTTAAAACCAGTGATAAGTATTAATCCTATGTCACGTAAGGCATTGAAAGGAGAAAATGTCAGCCTTAATTGTGAAGCAGTCAGTACTAAAGATTCTGATACACAGTTTAGTTGGAAGAAAGATAATGTGGTAGGTTTTGTTGCAGTTACTGTAACACTTTTACAAAATATGACAATGAAAACACCATAACTTAATGTCCACAAAATTTATTTTGATTCTCTCAGAGTTTTTTGGAGGAGAGAAAAATATTAGAATACTTGATAGCCTCAGTCAGTTTTAAATTTAAGGTGTCTTTATATCTGGAGCCAGCATTTTGGTTGCCAGTCATGAACGAACAACAGAAATAGTACATCTTTAAATATATAACTATTTAAGTACTTTCATAGGCCATTTGAATGTACCATAGAAATCATCAACTGTATTGAATATACTGTAAGAGACACCTATATAATATCTTAATCTCTCCTGCATTGTTTTAAAACAATTTTATTTCACCTGACCAGGGTAATTATGAAGTACACTCCATTATGTAACAATTGTATTTGTAAGGTAGAAATGATAAATACTTGTATTTTATTATTAAATTTATTGCCCAGTTATTTTGAAGTTTTATTGTAAAGGTAATTCATGAAAATATTTAGATATTGAAAAACAGTGGACAAAAATGTGCAAGATTTTTCAAAATCTGTCTGGGATCTTTTAGGAATTCTGTCTCAATAAAACATTGTATATTTTTTTTACAGTTTGCATTGGGTTCTTTAATTAATTTTAATGAAAAAAAAAGAAGAAGATTCTTTAACAAAAAGGATCATAAGTTACCTTCAGTCATTCTGATTTGTCTGATGTAGTTTTTTTTTGCAAATTTGATAGAAATGGCCTCTTCTGCTTTCAGTTGTTGCTGAAACCATTTACAGAAAACAGGGTGAATAAGGACGACTCAAAGTTAATCAGATATTCATCCAAACTACATCTAAATAATTTGAAAGATGATGATGCAGGCATATATCAGTGTGTCATCTCTAATAGCTTTGGTCCAGCATATTCCAGGAAAGCACACATTGAAGTTCATGGTAACTAAATTTGAATATACACAAATCTATTCAAAGATGAAACATACACAAACAAAAGAATAGCAGACCTGTACAAACTGATACAAAGTGAGATCTTGAAAAAAATATGTTTGATTATACAGGAAGCTAGAACAGTAGGGTATATTCTTTGGGACCGAAAAACGATTTGGGGGGGGGGGGNGTATGGTAGAGATCAGCCAGGTTTCACTAGACAAACATTATTTTTTAGGTGGCTGCTTAAGATAAACAAAAATACCCAAAACATCTTTAATACTGAAAAAAATTGACTCAGTCCTGTTGCCAACTGAATTTTACTGTTTTTGCTTTATCACATTGGCTATAGGGGGAAGGTTTGGGCCCAATAAAACTAGTTTAACCCTGCCGCAGCAGGTTTGCTCCTGTTCTAAGTCAGGAAATTTATTAAGCCATTGTGCGTCTTGTCTTTTTTTTAGTTAGTATAGGAGTCTAGGATGATGTTTATTTCGCTGAACTTGATTACTCTTTATTCAGGGGCCGACTCCGACCTGCCGTTGGGTGTGGGGTTTTCTCACCGTTCATTGAAGATCTTATGGTGGCTTTGAGTTGGTATTACTCCCCTTTGGGTCGTTGCCTCTTTGACACATTCCCCGTTTCCCTTTTTTTTTTTCTATATGTGGAAGGGATGGTAAATTTTGCAAATATTGAAGAGGAAAAAAAGGACCCTGTTTTAACTGGAAAGTTTTATGTGGACATTCATTGAATTATAATGTTGAAATGATCATTTCAATTCTCAACTTATAGACTGACAGATAAGTAAAATAAATTGAACAGGAAAACTTTTTGCTACATGTATATAGTAATTTTTAAGGATGCAAGTTAGAAAAATAACTACACAATAGGAAGATATATTACAGTATTATTCTGTTGTAAATGAGTCACAATATCAACAATAACATTGGTGTTATACTGTTTTGTTATTTACTTACATATTGTCTTGTAACATTTTATTTATAGTCATTGATAATCTTGCATACCTTGGTATCCAACTTGGAATTTTGTACTCTTAAAAACCTAGTGTTGAGCAAATCTGTTTAAGCCTGAACATTTCCAATTTAATTCACCACAAAATTTTAGTAATTTTTATTTTTACCTAACAAGTTTGGTACATATTATTTTTTTAGATTACTGATGTACTTGGCATAATATTTAGTTAATTAATTAGACTGCTTTGGCAAATATTTCAAAAACAAGAGGAATAAAACCTATTGCAAATTCTCTACGGCTATAATAATTAATTTTCTGAAGTTTTTTTTATAGAGATTGGCATAATACAAAAAATATTCAGTTAATTTAAGTAACATTCAATAATTGTGTTTGTCTTTTCAGTTTTCCCTCACTTTTCAAAGAAACCCATAGATGTAACAGTCAAGGCAGGGACAACTGCACGTCTAGAATGTTCTGCTACTGGGCGACCTAGTCCCACTATTGCCTGGTCAAAAGATGGAGGGGACGATTTTCCTGCTGCAAGAGAAAGAAGAATGCATGTGATGCCTGATGATAACATCTTTTTCATTGTCGAAGTGACAAAATTGGATGAAGGAATGTACACATGCACAGCTAATAATGAAGCAGGGTCCATTAGTGCTAACCTGAACCTTACAGTCTTGCGTAAGTAGTTACACAAGTTGCATGAAAAGAAGGTCCAGTAAATGTGACTATGAGAAAGGTCCAAAATCTACAGACTGTGAAAAAAACTGCCTAAAAGTACAAAATCATGCTTTCCGCCCATCATTTTATGGCCTCCTACTTTGAAACATTGTGTTGTATTGCATATATTTTGAAGACTCGGTATTGAAATAAAACAACATTTTGTTTATCATTTCATTTTCATGTAGGCTGTATAATTTCTTGATTTATAAGATGATAGAAATATATCGAAATGAAATTGGTTATTTGCAAGATCTTCAGAAATTCTAAGTAAGGATATGCTGTCAGCTTTCTGTTATATGCTAGAATAATACTATCTTAGGCTAAACTAGTTACAGGGACTGTACCCAGAGAAAGCAATGTCATTCATGTAGTGTAAATACAACATAAACATGGCACTCCACAAGGTACTTGTCAAAGAGGCACATGCATGTACCATTAATAAACAATTAAAAAAATTTTTTAGTCATATTTAAGTTGTTTTAAGAAATAATAATTTTGATAAGAGAACAAAATCTGCATAAAATGAAATGCTCCAGTGGTTAGGTTTTATTTCTAACAATTGCTTTATTGGTGTGAAAATTTACAAATGTGTAAAATATAAAATTTTATATTTTCAGAAACTCCATCATTTGTAAAACCAATGGAAAAGGAAAAGAAGACACAGAAAGATGGGACAACTGTGATAGAATGTATGGCGGAAGGTATTCCCAAGCCTAAATTAACGTGGTATAAAAATGGAAAACCGCTAGAAACAAACCAGCAGCGCTATTTCTTTACTGCTGACAACCAGTTGTTGATCATAGTTCAAACTCAGGCCAGTGATGCAGGAATTTATATGTGCGAAATGACAAATACTCTTGGGACGGAGCGTGGAGCTTCAAAATTAGTGGTATATCAAGGCGACAAACCTATTTCTATTGACACAAATACGGGTAGTAGTACTTCAAATCCGAGCGACGAATCTACAACAACTGGAATCATTATTATCGCTGTCGTCTGTTGTGTGGTTGGAACATCACTGGTTTGGGTGATTATTATATATCAAACTAGGAAACGTCATGAAATGTATAGCGCAACACCGACAGATGAAACGACTCTACCGGGAGAAGTTGCCGGTCAAGGCTATCAACCCTATTCAGACGGCAGCTATACAATGAGTGGTCCCATACCTGTACAGGGTTATTATCAAGATTATCAAATGAAAGAATCAGGTTACGAATCATCATCTGGACAATTTCGCGCACAGAGAGCTGCCATATTTCCAAGTGACGTTGATGAAGAGGACAATAATATGACAGCTCAACTGACATTTCATGAACGTCCTAGCCATAGGAATAGTGACAGTGATATTCATTATCCAAATAGTGAGACAGACTCAATGAAAAGTTCTCAGAGTACGAGTAGTACTCATACGAGTGGACAACAAACTTTACAGACGTTTCGTCCAATACTCGCAAGTGAAAATACTTTTGTGAATAGGCCACAGTCTCGAACATCAGAGAGTTGTGAAAATTGTGAACGACAGAGACACTCATCAAGTGCTGACGTTCGTTCATGCCAACATAAACAATCTGTACATAATGTTTCTATACCCAATGGCATGCCATTACACCATGGGTCATTACCTCAACCACCAGGTGGCACTATGAACAAAGGTAAGTTTCTTGTTTAGATTTGAAAAATTTGTATGTTGGTTAAGCAAGAACAGACCAGAATAAATAATGTGTTTTACAAGGTAGACACAAGTACATACTGCGGAAGTACTTTTATTCATGGACATCAATTTTCGTGGTTTTCATTAATATCACTATTTCGTGGGAACTTAGAATTATATACATTAAACTTAAGGGGAAAATGCATTTCCTTGGGAAATAAATTGGTGGGTTTAGCGAACCACGAGATCCACAAAAATTGGTACCCCAAGAACAATATTACTTTCAAAGTATATGTACTAAACTTTTCTGCCCATTTTATGGAGAAACTGTACAAAACTTTCCAATGTTAAAGGTATAAAACCCATCATACTTTAGGTCAGATTGAACCCTTATACAGATGTCAAGAGATAAATTAAAGAACTTGTTTGACTTGACAATGTGAAATTGATTAACAAATGATTATTAGCATTTGTCTGATGCAGACAAGTAAGAAAAAAACAAAACAAAACATAAAAGGCAACAAAAAAATCGGACAAACACTAAAACATTTTATATTAAACTGGCTAATTTACATTTATACGGACATTTAAGAAAAAAAACCAAATAAACAAATGAAGAAAAAATACAAAGAAACACTAGTAACATTATTACGATGATATAAGTAAAACCTATGATCTACCAATGTATTTACAGTACATTTGAAAGTTTTGCCATACTTTATGTGTAATACATGTAATTATCATTTTCAGATTCATCATGTAAATTTTGCAATTGTGATAGCGAGGTCAGTGGATGTCCTAGTCAACTGTCCCAACCACCACCATACTCAACTTGTAAGTATCTATTAATACTCATAAATAAAACTGAAGTCTTAATTTAGTTCTCTGATATAACAATTGATTCATATCCAAAAAACTATGCAGTGTTAGACATTGATGAATGGGCATCATTCATTGTGATGGCAGTCGATAAATGGAGTTATAGGATGGATGGACTAACTTACTTGTAGGTCTGTGGCCAACTCTCTATTTCTGTCCCAGGCATTGACAAAGTAATTATTTGCAATTTTCTAATGCTCTCTTGTTATATGCTGATTTATGTACTAACAGAAGTATTTTAAATAATACACACTTGAAGAAAAGTTGGGTTGCATATTGCATTATAAACGTCTGTCCATACATCTTTCCTTTGGCATCATACTGTATGTGACAAGCATACACCAGTGGTTACTGTCTGCCATCTTCTCTATATGTATTTGAATTTAGGTTCATAGAACCTAATAATAAAAATTGGGCAATGTTTTGCAAGTAAATTGCAAATTTAGTATTAACAGCTTTCAGTAATGAGTTTAAACCCACAATGCACAGACAGCTCTCAAAGAAATGTGCAAATACTAAACTAGCCATGCAAACACAACATTAGAACAATAGCTATCTAACAAACACATTTAGTGATATTATTCCTTATTTTGGACAAGCACACACATATAACAGCGAATAAACTTGCATCTACCTTATGGTTAAAGAAAAATCACAGTAATTATGTAATAGTTTTCATATCCAGTATGTATGATTTATTGTGACATGATTAAAATGAATTTTTCTCTTTTCAGTTTGTAATCATCACACCAAAGTACCTTCGTCACCGAACGGACCACATACAAGTTGCCATAATTCATCTGTAAATAATTCTCTTGATGCTACAAACCATAGAGACAGTGTACATAGTTACCATAGCAACATGAGCCCTGAAAAAACTCCGCCTGCCATTCCTCCGAAACAACATAAACATTCACATCTCCATTCTAATACCTGTTCAACGCCAAACGGAATTCACTTAATGATGAATGGGTCTGTAGTTCATGGTGCTGCTGATGTTTAGTATTTATTTTTATCAATTTGTGATTGCATAATATTTAAAAATAAACACAATTATGATAGCGAGTTTACAACATAGATAAATTTGAAGTACTTTTAGAAACAGTAGCCAAGTTTTCTACATTTTTTTTTGTGACCAATAAGTTTGACGACTTCAGTCTTTTACACAAATATTTATTATTTTTTTTTACATACTTTGATATCTTGTATTCCAACAAGGTTATTGCTGTTCTAAAGTTTTCAAAATTGCTATTTTTTGTATCACATTCAATTTGGTCAGTCTGGATATTACTGATGTTTTTGCAAAAAGCTTTGATTTCATGCTTTTGACTAGTGCATGAATGCATAACAGAATTTGATCAATTCAGTTGTGAAATTTTAGCCAGTATATACTTAATATTGATTTTAAGTTACCTTTTGAAAAGGGCATTAATATTTAATTGCAATATTTTTGGCATCTATGTGACCATCCAATTTGTACATTTTTAAATGAAAAATGATCTGAAAATAAAATTTGATTATTTGACATTGGAAGCAAATGATGGCTTCTATGTGTAAACTCAAACTTCATAATTTTCTACTAAATATATTTAAAGTAGTCATTTAAAGTCCAATCTACATGAAAATGCTTGCCTTTTAGAAAAATGACAAAAAGTGAAAAGTGTATACCTCATAACAGTATCAAATTCTACAAATGGAGTCTTTTTTTTTCCCCATCCACATGCAGATTTGAAATGCATATTATCATATCATGTCACATAAACATGTTAGTGAAATTAAATGTTTTGTTGTTTTTTTAAAGCAAAACGTGAATCATGGAAATTATATCTTAAATATTAAATGGCATTTTGTATCTTTGTTATAATTATATCTGTTTAACAGAGACTGCATTTTATTTGTAATTTGTTTGATAAATGTGTTTTAATGCAATGTAAAATAAAAATCTAGCTGTATATATTGACAAAAGAATACCTCATGGAGTAGTAGATAAACCCCTTCAAAGACTGAGTGAATTTTTACGGTTTTGACTCAATTGCTATTTTAACACTAAGGTCAACACAAAATGAGAAAAATATAAGTGAGTTAGAATTAAAAAGATGAAAGATTACATTCAGTCTTTAAAGGATTAAATCGTTGATTTTACTGAGAATTAGAATGAGTACTTGTGATAGAATCAACTTAATTAAAACAGGGTTATTTCATATAGTTAATCAAAGCTGTGAAGTTATCTTATGAATTAACCTATCCTCTTGCATCTCGACCAACTCTTTTCAAACTCTAGCTTTTATCAATTAACAAGAAATCAGAGTTTAATTGTTCAACAAAACTCTTGTTAGCAATTTGTCATTCCTATAGCAATTTACCTGGTTAAATGAAACTTGGGAAAAAGGGGGAAAATTCTATTATTATACTTTGAAAATGATTTAGCAAATCTGCTGTAATTTTGATTTTTAAAGACACAGCGAAAATTTAATAAATGTTGTATATGTTAAATGTTAATATTTGATGAGATGAAATTCAAACTTTATTTGGTTTTAATCAAGTTGATTTGGATGTATGAAGTGTAGTAGAATGTGTTTTATGTGTGAGAGTACCGAAGTCTGGGATTTATCCACTTTGTATTTGGTGCTTTGATATTTAAATATTTGTATAATTTAAAATTTGTTACTTATAGGAGTTAACTCCCTTAGTGTGTGTTGTTGAAAGAGGCTGTTAGAAATCCAAAGAATTGATTGAACATTCTTCATTATTGGAGAAATTAAATTTCTTGTGAAACATATACTTTGAAATACTTGCCATTTAATCCAATATAATTATAAAGAGCAAAGTTGTCTTTTGCCCGATTCTTTTAAGAACTACTGCAAACTGTATACAACTTATCATTGTATTAAAAATTTAATTTATATAGTTAATCATGAAAAAAAAATGAATTGGGTCATGACCCAAAAAAAACGATATCACTTTGGTTTAAATTTAAGTGATGAAAAATTGAAAAAGTCTTACTATTCTGAAAAACAAAGTTTAATGACTATTTCAGATCCTTCGTATTGTTTTTCGATCATTAGAACATCACATTAATTAATGAATAAACAAATTTGCAATAAATACCTCATTACAGAAACTTTACTTTTTTCTGACCGTATAGTGCATGTGAGATTATTTAAATTGAATGCATGTTACTAATTGAATTTTTGACATTGATTATATTTGAAAAACAGAAATTCAAGTACATCAGATGTATATTTTATTACCTTTATAAAATTCCAAACTGTTTATACATTTGGTAAGGAAATTTGACACCTTACTTTTTGATGAATAAAATTAAACATCTGCACATTTTATAGTTTTTTTTTAAATCCAGTCCAATGTTTCAGGGTTTGACATAACATCTGCAGGGATCAATCTGTTCTTCATTATATAATAGACTTCTTTAATTACACAAAAAGTACTCATTGACAATGCTAAATAGTTTTACATACAATTTTCAAAGGTGTCCTTGTAAACAAATTTCCTTATGTTTCCTGCCGACATGCACATCGTAAAGCTTCGAATTTCGCCATAAAATTTCACAATTTTGATTTCTACCACAATTTATTACGACTGTTTGCAACCTGAGTGTAATAAATTTATATTCTGATGCATCCTTTTGTACAAATTTAAATCGTAATTATATCTATATGGTATACTTTTTGCAATATCATTTTCTAAATTAATTGATTTTTGCACCAGTGATCAGATCGGATTACACCATTCAAGTAATTTCACCTCTAAATGTAATTGGTGTATGCTTAATGCTATCAACCATCTGCATGTTCTAAAATCATAATGTCAGGTTTTTTTGAACATACATCATTAATTTAAAAAAAGCTTTTTTTGCAAGCTCTACCAATTTTTACTGCCTTGAATAGATTTTCTATTGTCTAAAAAGTAAATATTTATAATTTATTTTTAGTTTATTTTTGGAAATGAAAAAATAATAAAAGATAAACAGGTGCTTACTTAAAATGAGTAATTTTCCCTTGCTTGAAGGTAATATTTCTGATAAGATGACACAACTTCCGATCTGCAATTGCATAAATGTAACTTGTAAAGACCACACATGATACAGAACATCAAATACCCATATTGTCAAAATTACTGGCAGCAAACAAACTTAAAATGGTGGCAATTCAAAGTATATGTTTGACATCTCCTTGTTTTCAAATTGCCAAAAATAAATACGAAATCCACACTTTGTTGACAGACTTTGTTTTTTTTTGTATGTTGAGGTTTTAATTATTACATTTTAGTAACACCATCTTGTGTTAAAATAAGTTACATTGATTTTAATGGAAAGAAAGATATTTTTGGACATTCATGTGCCTTTTGTTATATGTTATGGTTTTCTGACTAATTGGGAAACAGCTCTTTTTAGATTTTGAATAATCTTGAATGAAGTACCAACTGGTTAAATACAGGACTTCACATTTGAAGATGTTTTGTTTATTCACCACATTTGAAAATCTCGAGATGAAACAATTAAAAATATCAGAATTATTTCCCCCTTTTGATATTATTAAATTTTGATGGAATTTGATGAACTTACTTACAAATACATTTAATGGAAAAAAATAGTATATTACCAAAGGTAGAATGGATGTTCAGTTTTATATTCTTGAAATTAAAATCATTATTAATAAAAAAAATATATTGACATTCTTGTGTTATTTTTATGCCCCCAGATCGAGGATCGGGGGGCATATTGTTTTTGTCCTGTCCGTGTGCCTGTCTGTCTGTTTGTCTGTTTGTCTGTGCATCCAAAACTTTAACCTTGGCTATAACTTTTGAACTATATAAGGTAGACTTTTGATACTTGGCAAGTGTATAGGTCTAGTCAAGAGGAACATAAATATGCAAAAAAAATTAGGTCAAAGGTCAAGGTCATAGGGGTCAAAAAGGGGTAAAAATCAGAATCTGGGGGCATATGTAGTGTTTCACAAACACATCTTGTTTCTTTTTTGTATCAATGACAAAATACCAAAGTTACTGAGAATTTAGTTTCTGCATATGGCCATTTCAACAACTTGTGTCTCTTCAAAATTACGAAAGTTTTCCTCTTGTAAAACAGCAAGTCTGAGATAGAATTGAACTGAAGACAACAGAAACATAAACATGAAATCTAGTTCTGTAAACGGGGATATTTTCGCACCGTCTTATTTTAGAAGTAAATTTACAGGAATATGATTCTCACAGTTTTGAATTCACACTTCCAAATTGTTGACAATTGACTTCATTTATAGACAAGTATATTCTTGCCGTTTTATTTTCGCGCTTCCATTCAAAACGCGAAAATCACTAAAATTTCCCATTGTACAGTACTGTGGAAGTACTTTTATACATTGACATCAATTTTTGTGGTTGTTATAAATATCACTATTTTGTAGTTACTTAAATTCAAAGTTTCGAGTAGTAGTAGTAGTGGTCATTAGTTTTCCCCACTTATGCTACCAAATAGCTCAAGAGGATGGTTTGCTCTGTTCATGTTACCCTATAATTAATGTGCAAGTGGAAAGTTCAAGGTTCCAGAAGGGTACGGTGTGCATGGTTTGCTATATTCATGTTACCTGTGGTACAAATTATTGTGCAAGGTAAAAGTCTTTGTTAGCTCATCTGACTAAAGTCAAAATGAGATGCATTGTTTAATCTCTTCATCTTTTAGGCTTAATTTTTATCTCATTCATCCCTCCTCTCAGAAACCATCGAGCAAGTTTGGACCAAACTTGGCTGCAATAGTCCTTTGGTTGCCTCTTGTAAAAAAAGTTGTTTTTCAGGATTCACCAGACAGTGGGGAAACAAACTTGGACCCTATGGGAACACTAACTAAATTTCTTCTCTGAAAGAACTTAGTCAATTTGCTGTCGCAGAAACTGAGGAATTGTGGGTACAGTATTTCAAATTTCGGTGTAGGTACAAACGATTTTCAACCTTTGATGTTACTTTCAAAATATTTTGGTGTACACTCAACCCACAATGATTTGGTTTCTGAAAAAGCCTATTTGAACCCATACTTGTTAACATTATTTTTTGGGTGGTCTATTGTAAAAAGTTTTTTTGCACTTTAATTCAGATGGCTGATATATTTAACTTTGGACCCTATTCTATGCCAATTGGAACCAAAAATGGCTACAATAGTCTTTGTTGTTGATCCCCTGTAAAAATTAAAACACTTTATCAAAGATAGCTGCCAGTTTGAAATAAAGTTTAACATTGGACCTTTTCTTCTGAAATTAACTATCCAATCTATACTGAAATAGTCCTTTGGTGGTCACTTTCAAAAAGATGTTTTGCAGGTTTGGACCTTCTCAAAGGTGGCCATCAATAGAAAAATAGCTTAGTATTGGACCCTACTGGAATACTATCAAAGATCTCTGAAATTTCTTTGCTAATTGAAATAACTTGTGCAGTCTTTGAGTGTTTCCTTGTAAAATGTGTCTTTTAGATTGGCACTTCATCCAATATGACCACCAAAAGGGAACATTGCTTAACATTGGACCTATTGGAAAATGCATTTAGAGATGTTTTCCTCTGGAACCACCTGGCCAATTGGAATCAAATTTTAAGGTTTTCGTTTTATCCAAGATAGATGGCAGCTGGGACAATACAATAACATTGGAGCCTACAAGAACACTTTCAAATATCATCTTTGAAACTATAGACCACATTTTCATCTTCTCTTAAACCACTAAAATAGATTCTACCAAACTTAACAATAGTGATTTATGGATGGTCCTTTACCAATCATGATCCAGTAAAAAACATGGTTTTAAGCCCTGAACATAGTTTAATCTTATGTTTATCTTCTCGGAAACCATTGAAGCAAATTCAGCCAAACTTAAAAAACAGCAATTATGTTTGTTAGATCCTTCACAAAAATTGCTCATTTCACTCTGACCCGACGAAAAACATGGCTGCCAGCATTTAAACATAGTTAACATTGGGAAAATCATCCTTTTAATCATCTGCTCAGAAACTATTGAAGCAAATTTATAACTAAACTGTATTGGAATGAAGTATAGAAGGTCCTTTACAAAGACTGGATCTGACAAAAAATTTGGGTGTCGGTGCAGAACATAGCTTAACATTAGACCACATTGAAAAAAACACCATTTATGGTCCCGGGATTATTGGCGGCATAGAAGCATTTTGACAGGCGAGCGATACTGGCCATAAGTTTCTGAGCCTGTAGTAAATAGGCTAACAGCCACATCTTTACAGGCTAAACCTGATAGTAAAACAGTTCCAACCATGTACTGGTTTCCTAAACTCCACAAAACGCCATATAAATCTAGATTCATTTTGTCATCTGGTCACTGTTCTACAACTAAAGTTTCTATTATACTCACTAATACTTTGACTGCTATTAAAAACCTGGTTATAAATTTCTGTAACAAAGTATATGAAAACAGAGGTGGCAATCATTTTCGGAGTGTAAAAAATTCTCGATAAGTTGAATGCTTGTAATGCCTCTTTTGAATCCCTTGAAAGTTTTGATTTCTCTACCCTCTATACTACCTTACCACATAATCTTATAAAGGAAAAATTCAGACGTCTTATTCAATGGGCATTCAAAAAATCCGATTGTGAATATATATGTTCTAATTCCTTTAAAACACATTTTAGTAATATAAAACAAAAGAACTCAACTAATTGGACTTGTTTTGATATGATTTCAGCAATTGAATTTTTACTTGACAATATATTCATTCGCTTCGGTAACTATTTATCGCCAGGTCATATGAATTCCTATGGGTACCAATTGTCCACCACTTATAGCGGACCTTCTTTTTGTACTGCTACGAATCTCAGTTTCTGACCAACATCAGCAAAGACCCATCTAAACGGCATTTAATTGAAAAGTTTAACAACACTTTCCGATATTTGGATGATATTTTAACTTTAAATAATGACGACTTCAGTACTTATTATAAGGACATCTACCCTAAAGAACTTACTTTGAATAAAGCCAATTCTAATAATCATCAATGTCCGTTCTTAGACATCAATATGGTGTTTACATATCTCAACTTGTTCGATTTGCTCCTGTATGTAATAACATTGCGATTTTAATGAACGGAATCTTTTCATAACTGAAAAACTATTACACCAGGGTTTTCGTTATCATAAACTAGTTAAAACCTTTACTAAATTTTATCATCGATATAAAGACTTAGTTCATAAATACACATGTACAATGCAACCTGTAAACATCTAATCAAGGCTGGTATTTCACATCCCTTATTTTACGGTAATGTTTTACATAAGAGTAAAAAATAAACTCGCCCAACAAACTTATAAAACCTTTAAATCGTCTAATTTATATAATTACGGTATTGTCGTCAAGTCATTACTTATGGCCTTCTTTGGTATTAACATTGATTTTTTGATAGGGTCTTTGCATTTTAACTAAACCCATTCTAAATTTCCAAAAGCTGTATTGCATGGACACCGGTTATGTATTCCGGTATATGCACGAAATCATTATGCTAAACTGCTCACAGGAAGGGATCTTGATGGAAGCTGTATACTGAGGGTACATAACTTACGTTGTCAGTTGGTAATGGGTCTTGAGCTGGCATGTCAGTAACTGCTAGTAGTCTTTTTGATTTAATGTTTATGTCCGTATATTTAGTTCTTTCAGTTTCATTTCAAGTTTCACAATTGACCCAGTCCTGTTGCCAACTGAATTTTACTGTTGTTACGATTGTTTTTTGATTTATCACATTGGCTATGAGGGAAGGTTTGGGCCCAATAAAACTAGTTTAACCCCACCACAGCAGGTTTGCGCCTGTCCTGTCAGGAAATTTATTAAGCCTTTGTGTTTGTGTCTTGTCTTTTTTCTAGTTAGTTTACTTTATGTCTATAGGAGTCTAGGATGCTGTTTATTTCGCTGAACTTGATTACTCTTTATTCAGGGGCCGACTCCGACCTGCCGTTGTGTTAGGGGTTTTCTCACCGTTCATTGAAGATCTTATGGTGGCTTTGAGTTGTTATTACTCCCCTTTGGGTCGTTGTCTCTTTGACACATTCCCCGTTTCCCTTCTTTTTAGCTCACCTGGCCAAAGGCCATGTGAGCTTTTGCCAGCATTCGGCGTCCGTCGTCCGTCTGTCGTCCGTCCGTCCGTTAACTTTTATTCAAAGATCTTATCCTCTGAAACTACTGGGCCAATACTAACCAAACTTGGCCTGAATCATCACCAGGGTATGCTCTTTCAAGTTTATGATTTTTATGACCGTAGACCAAACAACCTGGCTGCTGTTACTAAAAATAGAACATAGGGGTAAATTGCCGTTTTTTGCAAATTACTCGAAAACCATTACAGATATCAAAATTCTGATGTGGAGTAAAAATGATCAGCATGATGAGATCTACCCATCCTGCAATTTTGAAGAATATTAGTTTACCCGTCTTGGAGTTATTGCCCCTTTTCCGTAAAAATTTCAGTTTTTCGTTACTTTTAGTCTTCTATATTGAAAATGGTAGAAGATAGAAGTAAAGTTTACTTAACAAAAATGGTCAGCATAGTAAGATCTACATGTCCTGCAATTTTGAAGAAAATCTGACAACCCACATAGGAGTTATTGCCGCTTTTTCTTTGAATTTTCACAATTTTTGAACGTTTTTACTTTCATTTCAAAAACTGTTTGAGATAAAGGTTAAATGTGAATTGCAAAAGTGTTGAGGTTTCCCAGAACTACAATTTCTACATATGTCCAGCAGGTTCGCATCCGCCAGCGGGGAAGATAGTTTAACATTGGGCCCTATGGGAAATTCATTCAAAGATCTTCTCCTCTGAAACCATTGAGCCAATGGGGACCAAATTTTGTCACAGAAGTCTTTGGATGGTCCCCTTTAAAGTTTGTGATTTTTACGTTCCTACCTCATCCAAGATGGCTGCCAGCGTGGAGGACAGTTGAACATAGGGACCCTATGGGAAATGCATTCAAATGTTTTCTCCTCTGAACCCACTGAGCCAATTGAAACCAAACTTGGTTACAATAGTCTTTAGATGTTTCCCTTCAAAGTTTGTGATTTTAATGAACATACCTCATTCAAGATGGCCGCCAGCAGGGAACATAGTTTAACATAGGGACTCTATTGGAAATGCATTCAAATGTCTTCTCCTCTGAACCTACTGAGCCAATTGGAACCAAACTTGGTTACAATTGTCTTCGGGTGATCCCTTCCAAAGTTTGTGATTTTTAGTTTGTACCTCATCCAAGAATGAAAATGTAACATCTGGCGAACTGATTTATAGTATGAATGGGTGGTCTATTGGTGAAAATGAATAAAACCAGTCGCCAGGTGACCGATACAGGCTCATGTGAGCCTCTAGTTTCTATTAACATTTACAACGTTTTACCAAAAATCTGACAGAAATATACATCAGGACAAAAGCATGAAACATCAGTAAAATACTTTGGTTGCACCATCACTAGACTGGGGTGAACACATCAACAGTATCAGCAATAAAGTCAGCAGAAGCCTAGGATTCCTACATCGAAACCTATACATAGGCTGGGGTGAACACATCAACAGTATCAGCAATAAAGTCAGCAGAAGCCTAGGATTCCTACATCGAAACCTATACA
>MJUU01006454.1:0-27197 GCA_002080025.1 Modiolus philippinarum
GAATTTCACCCCTTTGTTCCTTCGGTATTCTACTGCCGTTGTTTTTACCTTTTCCGAGCTACAAAGGGTCGATCAAAGGGGCAAAAATTGCAATTTTTCAAAATACGTCAAATCTTTATTTTTCATCAGATTTCGATGAATTTTTTTTTTATTTCTATGGATGTTAAGTGTTAGTTGATAGTAACGTATTTTGCATAGCTCTTACAGTTTTTTTTATCAATAAGTGATCAAAAGGGTTGATTTTTTTCCGTATAGTTTGTTTCCAGCTAATAACTGTGTCGAGCTTCTTTTTTTGTCCATCTAATTATTGTGTCAAGCTCTTTACTGTGTCCACATTCACTTTGAACTACTTTATTTGTTGAAATTTCAGTGATCGACATGCTGCGGTCGTACCATGCTGCGCTCGGCGTAGCCCTTTATTAAAAATAGAAGTAAAACGCACATTGCATCAAGTTATTTAAAATTAGAATATTGACAAACAGCCTCTTTTCCGGAAGACGATGGCCATTTAGCCGTGAATTTTGTTCATATGTTGGACCATTTTCAAAATAAGCCCAAATATCGTCTAAAATCTTGTAAGGTGGTCTATGATGTGCTTCCTATGAAAAAATATATATTCCACACTTGTATGAATTTTGACATATTTGCAGTCGATTTGTATCCGTTTGGGTCATTTTACAGTATTTGCGATGATAGTAATACCCGAAGGACATAGATAATCCAGCCAATTTTGTATGCAATTATATCATAATTTCCCTTCAAAATGGCAGTTTCTTAGTTTGGTTCTGAAGGTGCTGTGCAACGAATTTTAACAAAAACCTACAAAAACTCCCAAAATCTGTCAAAATTGCATATATAAATACAAGTGACAAGTACAGTGGCTTGATTTATTGATTGATTGATTTGAGTTTGACGTCCAGTGAGCAATATTTCAGCTATATCAGGACGAGAACAAGTTAATCAATTGAAAAAATCGCAAGTAAAAGAAGAAAGAAATAAGGGAGGAAGGGACAACCGGGGCAACGACTTTTGATTACCACTGGAGAAGGGTAGAAATGGGTAGGGGCAGAAAATTTAGCCTTCTATACGACACCCAATGCGTCTGCTCTCTTTAGAGAAATAAAGAACGGGTCTTTGCATGGAGCGTGGCGTTTCACCACACAGTTTGGCTACAATGGTTTGCGGTCAGGCTTTCCGTTTTATTACCTGACTACCCCGAAAAGACAGGGCATTCCCCTATCCGCCATCTCAGGACGCGCCCAGCAGCTCCTGAAAACCGATCCAGGTTACGTTCAGGCTTGATCTTTTATCTAAACGTATGAAAATATATTTGTTATGTATTCCGGTATATGCATGAAATCATTGTGCTTAACTCCTCACAGGAAGGGATTTTGGTGGAAGCTGTATACTGAGGGTACATAACTTACTTTGTCAGTTGGTAATGGGTCTGGGGCTGGCATGACAGTTAACTGCTAGTAGTCTCTTGTGATTTCATGTTTATGTCCGTATATTTGGTTCTTTCAGTTTCATTTTTCACAATTGACTCAGTCCTATTGCCAACTGAATTTTACTGTTGTTATGATTGTTTTTGTGCAGTTGCAGTGTTCAAAGGTTTCAAAAGAGTTGTGTTGCTATACAGCCGTGAAATATGTTTAAGTCCGGGAGATAACTTCCTATATATTGGTACGGAGACGTGTGGCAAATTCGTATGGGTGCTTATTTTACAAATTCTAGTATTTATTTGATGTTTAGTTTCCCTCTCATATTTATTTGGGTCTATTTTCAACACATCTGGTATTACATTTGGGTTGTCTTTCCAATTTGATCGACTTTAAAAAAAATATCAATTTTATTTTGAATTCACAAATTTAATATGCAATATTAAAGAATTGCCCCTTTTTCCTCTATGTAAACGAAATCCTTTTATTGTTTGTCCATTTGATCAAGTGTAACGAAGTTTGTGTTTTAACCTATGCAAGAAACAAATTTTTGCAAATCCTGTTAAACTCGAAATGACAATCCAATTTACCGTGGCTAAAAGTATGCCCATCCCGTAACGCTATAATAGCATTTGCATCCTAACTGATTTCCAGTTTTAAGATAGGGCTATCCCGAAGTTAGTTGCCGGTAATTGCAAGTTGCAAGTATGTCTTACTTGTAACGAAACAGTAAAACAGTAGATCGAATTTGTTTTACACCTCGGATTACTCGGGATCCAGGTCCTGTGCTCAAGATATCCCTATGCAGAAGATGAATATTTTGCAATGCAAAGTAGGTTCTTTCATAGCTGTATAAAATAAACTAAACGCATAATTACACTAACCACTCCAATGCAAAGAAAAAATGACAACACTGAAGTACATTAGCACCTTGTCAAAAAGACTTCCATAGCAGCTTGTCACTTGGTCAAAAAGTCCCTCCCAACCGGAGGGAAAAATCAAAGGACTTTAACATAGGGCCTATGGATCTGAAGTGCTGCTATATACTACTGTTAATCCTTCGAGTAGTGAATCGGGTCACCCTAGGACACTTTTCTCCCCATAGAGCTAATGTTAAAATCCCTAAATTACCCCTGATTATGCAAATAAGCTAATTAACCACGCCCATATTCCTTATATGGTCATGATCCCTATTTCCAGCGTCAAGAACGTAGAGCACCGTGAGCGTAGCGAAATGGTGGGAGAGTGGTTGGACGGTTTGGGTGGGGCAACCGGGTTCAGTATTCTAACCCAAAACCTCTTTCCATTGTTTTATTCTATTTAGGGATTTTAACATTAGCTCTATGGGGAGAAAAGTGTCCTAGGGTGACCCGATTGACACTTTTCTCCCCATAGAGCTAATGTTAAAATCCCTAAATTTCCCCTGATTATGCAAATGAGCTAATTAACCACGCCCATTTTCCTTATATGGTCATGATCCCTACTTTCAAGCGTCAAGAACGTAGAGCACCGTGAACGTAGCGAAATGGTGTGAGAGTGGTTGGACGGTTGGGGTGGGGCAACTCAGGTTCAGTATTCTAACCCAAAACCTCTTTCTATTGGTTTATCCTATTTTTAGTTCTTTTCTTGTGTTGTATTTCAAGTCAGTCATTTTTTTTGTCCAGTACTTCAATCTTTTCTATGTATTTTCTGTATTGACGGGTAATGCAGAAACCTTATTTGTATTCATGTGTGATACCCCTTTTTTTCTTTTGGTTTCCCAACCGATCTCAGTTTTCTCCCTTTGTTTTTTTTTGTTTTTTTTTGTATACTCTCGAGTCCATGTTTTATCTTGACCTAACGTTACCCCAGCTTTTGCACCTGTTTATTGTTTTCACCCGTTCTGAGCATTATTAATTTTTTGTCATTATCTATATACTTTTCTTTTCATTAGGCAATAAATAATCAACTAATATACACATATACATATTTTATTTTTCCCGCCATGAAGCAGTCATGGGTTAGAGAATAGGTGTTGGGACTAAAAAAAAATTAAAAAATATTAAAAAAAAAAAATAAATAAAAATAATAAAAACTCTTGTGATGTCTTTTTTCTCTCCTCCTCTCCCTTTAAGGCCCAATACTCCTCTCAAATTCCCGAGATGAGCACGCGAGCAGTACGAGCAGCGAAATCAGCACACGAGCGTTGAAAACGAGCAGTGTGGGCATACCTTTAACCGGCGAATTTGTCGCTCTTCCCACCGCACAGCGGCTGCAGCAGCAGCAGCAGCAATATTCCCGATATGAACACGCGAGTAGGACGAGCAGCAAAATGAGTACGCGAGCATACCATTAAACAGGGAATATTTAGCTTTTCCCACCGCATAGCGGCTGCAGCAGCAGCAATTTTCCCGAGATGAGCACGCGAGCAGCACGAGCAGCGAAATGAGCACACGAGCAGTGAAACGAGCACACGAGCAGCGACCTTCCCAATCTGACCATATTTAACGCTTTGTTCTGTCAAATATCGTCATTCGTACTTCGAATCCAGAGAGAAGAAGACGTCTATAATGTATCACTGTGACCTTTGTGAATACACGACCAATCGTCACTTCAGTCTCGTACGCCATAAGAATCAGAAACACGACACGGAAGATACTTCGCCAACTGAATCGGAGACAGAGTCCAACCTATCAGAAGAAAGCGATCACGAATCTGCATATAGCAACGAGGAAAGTAACGACTCTCTTACGTCAGAAGAGTCCACGGACGAAAGCACTGACGATAAAGATGACCAAGAGTCTCCATGGAAGGTGATAGTGAATCAAGCATTTGACAAACTCGAACCAGAATACAATAAGAAAGTAGAAGAGTTGATGGAAGAAGGACACGACTCCGAAAAGGCTCGTTTAGCCGCATATGAAGACATGAATAAACTTTTTAAAGACCATATGAGAAATCAATACCTGGAAACGGTGTTCTGGATGCAGGATTTCAACAAAGATCCAATTCACAAAAAGATCAGAGATACGGCCAAACGTTTAAGAGATGAAGAAGACTACGAAACCAGGGAATCTTGGCAATATGCAGTGAAGAAAAGAAAATATCTGTTAGATGACGTATTGGACATATTCGAACCACCACCAATCGAAGACAGCAACGACTCGATGTAAATAAAAGAAAAGAAGAAAAGGGGGATGGGGTAATGCGGCCAGTCACAAGCCTGGATAAACGCAGAGTGCCCCTTTTGAATATATACTAGAATTCACCCCCCTTGTCAAACTTTTGGACCCCTTGTAGCACCCCAAATATTAGAGATACCACCTCACAAATGTGACTATTCGATTTAGAAGCACAAAGATACCCCGAAAACATATATCACACAACTATTTAAGTATATTTTGAAAAATGCACTGATTGACCCTCTGTCAAAATTTTGAACCCCTCTTAGCACCCATACTATAAGAGATAGAGCTTAACACATATGACCATTGGATTTAGAATGACAAAGTTCGACCGAAAACATATATAACATCGTTATAGTACTTGACTTAGAAAAAATTGTATTTTGGACCATTCCCGAATTTTCGGTACCCCTATCTTCCAAACGGTAAGAGATAAGACTTGAAACCTTCACCAATCGCTGCAGGAGCGCAAATTTACCCCGGATTGATATATACATTGTACGGGAAACGAACGATAACTCTGGAAATCGAGAAAAACTAGAGTAGTAATGGGTACAGTTAACCCATCTCTTTACGCAGTAAAAAGCTAAAAAGTTATACTTTCAAACATGAGGGAAGGGCTCCAATTGGTCCGTTCAAACTTGATACGATTTGAAATCGAGCGCGCAACGCTCCCATTGGTCCGTTTTAAATATTTGAATTTCAAATCTGGAGGGAAACGCTCTCATTGGTCCGTTCAAACTTGATACGATTTGAAATCGGGCGCGCAACGCTCCCATTGGTCCGTTTTGAATATTTGAATTTCAAATCTGGAGGGAAAGGCTCTCATTGGTCCACTTGGAGTGTTGTCACTACCGTTGACGTCATACTTCCGGTTGACGTCATTTCCGGTGACGGCACCTCCGGTGACGTCACTCTTCCGGTCACGTAACTTGCGGTGACGTCATACTTCCGGTCACGTGACTTCCGGTGACGTCATACTTCCGGTTACGTGACCTATGACGTCATACCTCCGCCTGCTCCTCTTGCTCCTCGACAAATACTAATTGAACGGTGCTCATATACTACTCCTTCGGTTTTAGAATTTACATAAATTTAGATAAAAGTAATTGAACATAAAGTACAAATGAGATATTATCTCATGTACAAATACACCATATCTAAGAAAATAAAAAGCATACATCTCTACCACGAAGAATTGTTATACCAACTTGCATTGAAGCATGTGAGCGCCAAGTTAGCTTGATAATTATCGTGTTAAGTCGACATAATATTAAAAATGACATGTAAATTATTATGTCATCATGACAATTAGATGGCACTTACATGCTTCCATAACCCCTCTTTCCTTCATACGTCTATTTTTTTGTACCTCTGTATCAACTGATTTCGTAATCGAATTCTTTTTCATACAGGTACTTACAATCACTTTTTGTAAGATGTTCAAGATCTGTTTTATATATATTATCAGATTTTACAGGCCCGCTGCACATCAATCTTGCCTGTGTTTGAGTCATCATGTTTTTAGTTCGCCTCAGCGAAGTTGAGGGGGAGTATTGCTGTACCCCCGGCGTCCGCGTCCGCATTTGGGTATATATCTTGGTAAATATGCAGGGTAGGGTCATCACACTTTGCATGAAGGTGCATCCTGGGCTATCATACAGCCTCAAAGAAAATTAGGTCTCTCTGACCTATATTTTCCGCTTGAGTGGCTCGCATTTTTATTTACATCCAAGTTCATATCTTAGTAACTATACATAGCATGTTCATTTAATTGTGCATGTCCATGAATCTCTGATGGTAGGTCAGCATCCAGGCAAAATTAGGTCACTTTGACCTACATTTTCCGGTTCAGTGAGTTACATTCAAGTTAAGGTCCGAGTTCAGATCTCGGTCACTGTATAAGGTAGGATCATCTAACCTTGCACCTGCATGCATCTCTGATAGTAGGTCAACATCCAGGCAAAATTAGGTCACTTTGACCTACATTTTCTGCTTGAGTGACTTACATTCATGTCTACGTCCGAGTTCAGATCTCGGTCACTGTACATGGTAGGATCATCTAACCTTGCACATGCATGCATCTCTGATGGTAGGTCAGCATCCAGGCAAAATTTGTTCACTTTGACCTACATTTTCCGCTTGACTGACTTACATTCAAGTTTAGGTCCGAGTTCAGATCTCGGTCACTGTATAAGGTAGGATCATCTAACCTTGCACATGCATGCATCTCTGATGGTAGGTCAGCATCCAGACAAAATTAGGTCACTTTGACCTACATTTTCCGCTTGAGTGACTTATATTCAAGTTTACATCCCAGTTCAGATCTCGGTCACTGTATAAGGTAGGATCATCTAACCTTGCACATGCATGCATCTCTGATGGTGAGTCAGCATCCAGACAAAATTAGGTCACTTTGACCTACATTTTCTGCTTGACAGACTTGCATTCAAATTTAGGTCCCAGTTAAGATCTTGGTCACTGTACATGGTAGGATCATCTAACCTTGCACATGCATGCATCTCTGATGGTAGGTCAGCATCCAGGCAAAATTTGTTCACTTTGACCTACATTTTCCGCTTGACTGACTTACATTCAAGTTTAGGTCCGAGTTGATCTCAGTCACTGTACATTGTAGGATAATCTAACCTTGCACATGCATGCATTCCTGATGGTAGGTCAGCATCCAGGCAATATTGGGTCACTTTGACCTACATTTTCCGCTTTAGTGACATACATTCAAGTTCATGTCAGGGATCAGGTCTCAGGTACTGTACATGGTAGGATCATCTTGCATGTGCATGTCCATGCATCTGTGATAGTAGCTCAGCATTCAGACAAAATAAGGTCACTTAACCCTATATTTTACGCATGAATGACTTACAATAATGTATACATCCCAGTTCATAGCTTTTTGGTTAAAGTATCTTGCATATGCATACAATTTTGATAGTATGTCAGCATCCAGGCAAAATTTGGTTACTTCGACAATGTGCCATAACGAGGCGAACTTTGTAATCGTTGGTTACCGATGTTAATCCAACGTGTCAATACCTATCTGTTATTCACGTCTTAATGCATTTATTGGTAATTATGTTTTTTTCGTGACCTACAGTCTATAATAAAAGTGAGCACCACGTACTTGCCTTGATCGAGTAAACATCAATCAGTGTATTGTGAAGTCAAAGCGGGGATTTATTTTCATCAACTACCATTTGTTTCTTTAAGCTTGTTTAACAATTGAAAGTAAATATTGTCGTGTAATATATAAATGATCATCGCAGTAATAAAACAACACTAACTTTATCTCAATAACTAGCGTATCAAGAGGGAAATTTCGTGGGAATGTCGGGGCTTGGACTCCTTTTTCTTGATTTTATTTTCATTAATTTCGTACAGAATGCAGTAAAAATCTAGGAATTGTGGCATAAAATTGTCCGAATCCCCTTTTTCGGGACTGGATCTGCTGCTGTCCATTGTCTTTTCTTGTCGTCGAAATCAGAATAGAAAGAAATAAGAAAGCCCTTATGCAATGCAAGTCTGACTGACGAAAACAATGAGACCGAATACACTTTTTAAACTGACTACTTTCACTGTATGTTTTCAAAATATTCAATGTAAAATGTATCGTTTTACTTATATACATTCCGGTACAGTCAGAAAAATGGAAACAAGATTACATGACATTGTTACATAAACATGACAGTATGGGTAAATAGACCATAACAAATGCACCAGATATTGGACAATTAAAAATAAAACAAATGTGCCAGATATGAAAAATCTCTCTTTTTATTTTCTGGTTGAGTAATATGGACTAAAAATGTGTCGGGTGTGAAAAATCCATACTTTCGTGTTCTATGTAAGTAACATTGACTAAAACGAATGTGTCTTGCGCTGAAAAATTCTATTCCTATGTTCTATTTAACAATATGTACCAAGTTTAAAGAATCTCTGCATCAATGTTCTATTTAGGGGATACCATACCGGGCATGAGAAATCCATATATTGCCTTATTTTTGGCGATATGGACCAAATGTGTCTACATGAAAAATGTTTTTTTTCTGTCTCTACTATTTTAAATCTAAGTTTCACACGGCGAATTCGAAATTTACACTGTATTAGTGTCCTTGGTTAGTAAGGATCCCCATGACTGAATCTGCTATTTGTGGAAACTCCCAAACGATCAAAAGCACACATACATGTATGTTGAATTGCTAACTTGAAATATAAGAATAGATAATGAAAGTAGGAAAGGAATAGAAAATAATACTAGAAACACTTTGATTGGTTTATAATCTTACGAATTTTGTTTCCGTTTTTGATTCGCCCAACTATTTCAATATCTTTTTGCAATTGCGTTTCTATTATCTCCCTTGCTAAAAATGCTTTATTTGATATTTGATATTTCAAATATCAATTGGAATCTGTAGTTGTCGTGTGAAATACTAGATATTTCTATGGGAAACTGCAGTTTTCTTGCGCAATACCTAGTAAGTCGAACGGAAGCCCTAGTTTTCGGGAGAAATACCCTCGAAAATACTAAATATTAAGTATTTTTTAGACTAACGCGTGCCATGCAAATCTCTATTTAGCTTTCTATTTAGCTTCTTAATTCAATGAAAATATTATCGATACAAAATTCAAGCATCTTTATCACGTTATTTAGGATAAGTAAGATGAAATTAAGAAAATCTACGTCTTAAGTTGATACTTTAAATGGAACAAGCATTTGCAAAAGGAACAAAATCAGCTAAAATATTGATGCGAGAAAAGTCTCTCTTGGCTTTTGATCTTAGTATAACATTGAGACGTTTTTAGGCATTTTCACATGGATGGAATGTCAATTTAATGAAGCTTGCTTACTGGTCTAAGATGAGCCATTGAAGCCTTTGATGACAAGAAAATTAAGGGACGACCATTTGATTCTGAGGGGGGAAGGGGGCTGGCAGTTTCGGTCGAGCCAGATTATTTATTTTCAAAATTTTGCGGGCCAGAATATTTATTTTTCGCCGCTTCTTGGCGAAAATTTTTATTTTCAATAACAATATCGTATCGTACATTTGTTTGTACCAATAAATCTAAGGTCAGATTATTTATTTACTTGGATGCGCAGGCCAGATTATTTATTTCAAACTTTTTCAGGGACAGAATATTTATTTACAAAATCTGCCAACCCCCCCCCCCCGAATCAAATGCTCGTCCCCTTAGGTATAATGGGGCAAAATTTATAAGATAGGTACAAAGGATTAAAACGTGCAATATGAACTATTTATAAAAATGTCAAAAACCTCACCTTTCTATATCTTAGAGGTAAAAAAAAAATCAAAAGTTTGAATGGTTTGACAAAAGATGAGACTCTGGTGAAAACTATTAAGATCTTTGGAATTCTTAGAATCCATATGTATTCACCACGCATGTGAAATAGGCTTTTTTTTACAGTATCGGCATTTTAGACCATCTCTACCTGCAGTCAAAAGAGTAGTATGTAATCTCGAGTGGGATTTTAGAGGTACAACTGGCAAACCCGTCGATGAACCTCTGTTCTTAAGAACTCTTATGTAGTTTTCTTACCTATTGAATGAGATGGAAGTGAATGTTACCCTCTCTCACTGTCATACCGAAGAGCATTAACACAATCTAATTCATCAGATTATAATGTAGTTAAGACGAAAATCATTATGAGACATCGACAGTATCAATATCACTGAGAGGCTAGGTATAAAATAATGCATGCAGATCTGCAGGTAATATTTTCATATATTTACTTATTAAGTAAACATCTCAACCCAATTTCTATTGGACGAGAATGTATTTATTTATACATTTATTTGTCAGCCAGCATTAATAATTTCACGCATATGGGGAAATCTTATGCATTTTTGCTCATTTGCCTATTTTATTGCAGAGTCAAACACGGGTGCCGGAATTCTATTGTATTTGATAGGCAAAATTGTGAAAAATAGCCATTCTAGCTAAAAACGGAGTTGCAGATCATATACAAGGTTAAACTCTGATAGGACATTTGATATGCAGTCAAACGAATCGTCATGATCGTGTCAAATTGAATTAGAAGATAATTTCAAAGTTCCCAAGCCATATGAAAATCCGAAGCGCGAGTCCTTTAACATCCCATCATAACTATTTTGACAAAATGGATGAAAAGGCCAACTTCCCTAGCTTCATTACCAAAGTTAAAGTGCAAAGTCATTACAAAAGCAAGATACATGGTAAGACAACAAAACTTTGAGTGCCAAAAAAAAAATGCTGCTACGAACCTTAATTATGTACTTTGTAAACTCGAATTTCCCACAGAAGCTAAATATGCCCCAATTTGAAGATGTATCAATTTATAAAATCAGCGTTTTCTCTAAAAAATTCTCGATTTACGTTTTGTTTTGACATTGAAAACGTCATAAGGAAGTGTCAAAGTGATTTTAAAGAGGAATACAATAGCGGATATGACCAAATATCCGTGTTTTAAGCAATAAAAGCTGTTTGACGAAGTCGGCGTTGGTCACATAATTCTTTTTCTAATTTAAATACAATGAATATGCATCTAAAATGATCATAGTTTTCTCCATATGCTTAGTTTAAATCGAGATCAAACTTAGTCAAATGTTCATTACACTCGACGTACTTGCTAGTCGAAGAGATCAAACCGGCTGAAGTGTCTTCGCGATTGTACGCTTTCACTCATTCTGCCCTCAATTGTAAAAAGATGAGAGCAACACGTGTGAGTCTGAATACGTCGTATACTGGGACTTGAGTGATAGCAATAAAAGCAATAATAGCGTTGTTTCATTTCTTTGTTTTACCGTGTATTTGAAGGTAATTTGTTTCATGTGCATTTACTCTATATCTTTTCATTGTAAGTCATATGAATTATTACGATTTTTCAAAAAATAATTTTGTTGACGAAATAATCATTTTCGAGAAAGTCCATTAACAAAACTGTTATACCTTCAATGATGCTATCAAATATTCAGAACCAATAATAATAATACCTCTTGTAGCCTCGTTTTTCCTAAAACAAACTACATACTAGAGGAAAGGAAGGTTTTTTTTTAAAGAAATTATAAATCCGTTTCTGTTATCAAGCCAAGTTGAAGTGTGATATTTTGCATGTTGTAATATCAAGACTGGGAAATTTTCGTGCTGCGTTAAATTATTGCTAATTACTTCACTGTCTTGTAACCTGTACGGCAGTTTTGGTTGAGTCATAATAAGATGGCGGAGCATCCCAGCCCAAACAGTTGGACACCTCATTTTTGTCCTTTTCACTCGGTTTACCTCGTGTTGCGTGAAGTTATGTTATTGTACAGAATCCAAATATAATGGGGAGTCTCCACATCAAGTTTTGTGGACCGACGTTCACACACAAAGTTGTATTTTATTTTAAAACACAGGGGCCGAGGTGCTTTGAAAAATCGAAGCGAAATTTTGATGTTTGATTAAACTTTACATCCAGTAGATCCGCTTTACCAAACAAAAGTGGATGTGTATAGCCTTTTTTTGTACCAACAATTTTGATCAGCATACCAAGAAACTCTAATTTTACCTGTAAATTCCAGTAAAACAACTTGTCAAACTATTGCAGTGTCCGGCTGTGTCACCACCAGATGTTTACATTTCCCTCTCGATTACGGTTGAGTCATTGTACGATCGAGTCCAAATTCACAAACTTGTAAGAAGTGTGCATGCAGTTGAGTAATTTGGTCAACATGATCCATTTTATTGACACACATTTTTTAAACATCTTTCACTTAATGGTCTTCCAAACGTTTAGATTTTATCTGCACTGAAGAGACATAAGTTGTCGAAATGCGCATATGCAGAATCAAAATTCACAGTAACTTCGGTATTTAGTTATTGGTAGAAGTTATAACGACATTCGATGGATGCCTGCCATTCTCTTAACAGGTTAAAGACCGACCTCTTAACTTGAAATAAAAGTTTGTTTTTATTTTCTAAAACATATTTTAATCCTGAATTTTCAGAAAAAAAGCACGAAGATTTCAAATATCTAACCACGTAACAATATTTGACTAGAACAGAAAACTGAGCCCCTTCCCTTTTAAAATTATTTTTTTTTGCATCGTTTCATCGTCTCTTTATGGACTTTTTAAAAAATCTCTCAGACTAACATAATAAACATGTACCTTCCCATGACATAGATATGATTTCTTGTTAGACAGTTTTCAAATGAAGCAGCACCTTGTCTCAAAATGTGTATTTTCCTACGTTATGTCTTCGTTTTTTGTTTTTTTTATTTCCTGATTTTGTTATTGTCCTTTGATTATTCGTTTTGGACTGACGATTCGGTCCGCACTTACTTTTGGTATAGTCAGAGACGCTTGTATAGTTCATGCAAGCGCCTAAAATATTTTTTTTCAAATATTTGCTAGAAAATTTTATGGAATCACCGTTTATTCAGATATTATTGAATGATACTAAAACTCGGGTCAAATTTTTGAGCTTTTCGTCTACATTTAAGTTCAGGTTGTACATAGATCTGCTGAAGCACAAATTGCTTGTGTGTTCATCTTAAAAAAACATTACAACTGGAATGTCACATCTTCGTTACAAGTGATAGACAGGGAGGAGTTGTGTTGTTCTGTTCTAATATGATAATTTTTTATCACGGTGAGTCAAAATAAAAAAAATAACGACTTGAGCCCTTTTCTGGAAATACAGGATCAAAATATGCTTTTAGAAACTACACACAAGCTTTCATTTCAAGTTGAGAGGTCGGTATTAGGCTGTTAAGAGAATGGCATGCATCCATCGAATGTCGTTAATAACTTCTACCAATGTGTGTCAATAAAATGGTTCATCTTAACCAAATTACTCAACTGCATGCACACTTCTTACGGAGTTTGTGAATTTGGACTCGAACGTACAATGACTCAACAGTAATCGAGAGGAAAAATGTAAATATCTGGTGGTGACAAAGCCGGACACCGCAATATTTTGACAAGTTGTTTTACAGGAATTTACAGGTAAAAATAGAGTTTCTTGGTATGCTGATCAAAATTGTTGGTACAAAAATAGGCTATAAACATCCACTTTTGTTTAGTAAAGCGGATCTACTGGATGTAAAATTCAATCAAACATCAAAATGTCGCTTCATTTTTTAAAGCACTTCTGCCCCTCTGTTTGGACATAGAATACAAGTTAGTTTGTGAACGTCGGTCCAGGACACTTGACGTGGGTACTCTCCATTATATTTGGATTCTGTACGATATCATAACTTCACGCAAAAACGAGATCAACCGAGTGAAAAGGACAAAAAATGAGGTGTCCACTTGTTTGGGCTGGGATGTTCCGCCATCTTATTATGACTCAACCAAAATTGCCGTACAGGTTACAAGACAGTGTACTTGATCTAACTTTTTACATCGGGAATATTGTAAATAGTCTTATCTTACGACATTATATAGAAATATAGACAGTAATTAAAGTATACTTACTACTTAAACTGGATTATAGCTTAGATTTGAAGATTTGGTTTAATTAATACTATATTATTTTCCAGTTCATTCTAGGTTTGAGAGAAGGAAGCTTTTCTGTGTTGTTCAAACGGGTTTCTATAATGTATTTTTTTCTTTTTGCGAATTTTGAATAATTTTTGAACATTTTGAGAATGGCCTTCTTCTTTTCAAAAATGGACTTTCTCATCAATTATTTTATACACAATAGCGTTATTTCTAATGAAGGTCTTTACTTTTGTAGTTAAGCAGACGACTTTTTTGAATGCTGAAAGTCTTGTTTTATCGCTGCAAGACGAAAGTATTGCGATCGACTTTCCATCCGTTAGATTTTAGTTTCAGCAAGTCTTCTTTTCGTTGATATAAACATAAATAATGTAATCAATATATAAAGTTTATATTTTTGCAATGACACATAAAAATTATTACATTTAGTGGAATCAGTTTACGGCCTCTATACTCAATTACCATTTGTTCTTACTTTAAGCAATGATTTACAGTAATATCTGAGATTTTAAACTCAACACATTATTAATGAGGTGTGGGGTTAGCAAGAAAGGTTTCATTAACAGGCAAGCTATATCTTTAAATTCCCCCAAACAGTTAGAAGTAAATCTAAATCTACGATAACAATCACAAAAACAAGAAACATAATTATTATAATTAACAGCAAACAGTTCCCATTCACAGTTAACACAGAGTAAAATGTAATGGAACAGTAAACATCCATTAAATAAAAAAAAATGATTTATTTCAACAAAAACATTTATAACCAGCTTAAAATGCCCAAAACACATAACAAAAAAGACCTTGGCCTCAACAATTTGAAGAATTGTACGCAAATAAAGCAAAATGATTTAAATTAAATTTTGATAAAATTTTCCATTCATGTTTAAAAGTTTGGGAAAATGTTAATTACACTACACTTTCTTTATTCTTATGTATAAACTGGACTTATAAACCAAATAAAATCTTTAAAGAAAAAAAAATGGCAAGAGTTTTTCATTGATACTCTTATACCGGTATTACGCCCTGCAGGGGAAAAACTGTAAACAAGTTAGGAGCACTATCAAATGCTTATTTTTTTCTTTTTGAAGCTCTGTCAGGCACTTTTAGAATCTGGACCAGTTTAAGGCTTGCAGTAAACTAATGAGTGGTCATCTGCTCAAATTGAGTACAGGAATGATATGAAGTCAAGGAGATAATTAAACTCTGTGTCAAGTTCCAATTGTGTTGCAATCAATTAATTTTGCACAACTTAATGTCCTTCGGGATTAAGTATACATTATGAAAAATATCTTTTCTATTTATATTTTTATTGCAATGGTTTAATTCAAATATTGAATTGATATTTATTATGCCATCATTGTATCTATCAGCCACAGTCACTCGTGTGACGAGTGCTGTTAACAGAGCAGGACATGCTTACCCTTCCGGAGCACCTGATGTAACTCTCGATTTCATGGGAGTTCACACTTTGCTTTGGTTTTGAATGTTGTCTCTTTTGTTCCTGTGATTTGTTGCTGTCAAATTTCATTGTTTTCTGTGTTATCGTTTTTGCCATGTCTGTGGAACAACGGCAGTAGAATACGGAAGGAAGAAAGGAGTGAAATTTACAAAAAATCGAAGTCCAAAGGCATGGCCAAAACAAGAACACAGAAAACAATGACGTTAGACACAAAACAATGACGTTAGACAGATACAAAGCACCGAAATAAAAATCATAACATTCAAAAAAGGCACTCACAGTGTGAAATCCAGTAAAACTGAGAGTGACATCAGGTGCTTCGGAAGGGTAAGCATGTCCTGCTCTGTTAACAGCACCCGTCACACTGTAAGTGAGGAAAATATGTTTTGAAAGATCTGTTAGTTAGCTGATTGGTTATTGTCATTTTCTAACCCTCAGACAAAACCATTTAAAAACCAAGGTACGTGTTACTTCTCTAACCCTAAAACAGTACCAAGGTAAAATTTTGAAAAGTCTTTTGCAAATGGACTTCGCTAAAAACCATCTAACTGTACGTATTTTTTTCAAAACATCAGGAAATTGATTTGATATTTGTTGTCTGATTGGTTCTATATAAATAGTGTAACACACGCCCAGACGAATTTGCGAAGCCATGTCCGTGGTATCCGCCGAGTTGAATAGTATGATGGATTACAAAAAATGAATATAGGTATTCAATAATTTCTTTTACTCAAAATCTCCGAGACAAAGATAGTTAATGTCAAAAGACAAAAAAAAAATAAATAAATTTTCGCGCCCTCTTCAATGTAAAATTGAAAACTGAATGTATAGAGACATGTCATGTATTTAAATATAAAAGAAAATAAAAAACTACCAACAACGAAACGTAGCAATAATCATAAGTGAATTTACTGAAGTTGACAAAGTTGTGATGGGGAAAAGCTATATTTTATTACACAATAAATTCTTCGTTGAATGCAATGCTTTATAGACGAGTTTCCAATTGATGAATTTTTCCCGGAAAATTTTGACGTCACAATATAGATTTTTGGACGTCACAATGTAACGTGACACAATTTACTCCGATTGACCCCAGGTCAAATGGGGTAATTCATTCATAAAACGAAATTGGAAACTCGTCTATTATATTACCAAATTCCAAGATAATATATGCGCTTGTGTTTTACGAAATAAACAGAATCTTTTAAACCAGTAATGGTAATTTTCACTTTCGACAAAGCTCTCGAGGCTTATTCAGGATCTAATTTACAGAATAATAAAAAAGTTATGGTAAAGATGCTGCAAATTACAAAATATTGTCAAAACAATAGTGTAAACAACTAAATATTGCTAAAACAATAATGTAAACAACTAACTTTGTTACACTTTTACAAAAAAAATCTAAGACACAACATATTTCTACGTATGACGATATGTACTTCTTCGTGTCGAAAATGCATATTTCAAAACGAGTAAGTGAGCTTTAAAAACTTGAAATCCAATTTTAACAATCAAAAATGCGATTCAGTAGGAACAAATTGTATCAAATTAATATAAAGAAAGAGAAATTAATATCCATTTGTAACAAGAGAAATAAAAAGATTGTATCCAACACGAAAAACAGTCGTGCTGAATGATTAGACTGCCTATTTTCACAAGAAATATAGTTGTTTGTCATTTAATTCTAATCCGATCTCTGATGGCGTCGCTGTACTCTTTCTGCTGGGTTGTTTTGGAGTTGGAGCATCTTCCTTCTGTCAAGACAAAATGAACTAGTATTAATATAAAATTACGACATGCAAAATGGTAACCTACAAAATTATTAAATATCGAAATACATCGGCAAACGAATACCGAAGCAAGAACGAGAAAATTGGGAATTCTAAAATCATAAACCCCAAATTACGGCAATTCAACGCGAATTGAGACAGTAAGACAAAGACAAAACAAACAAACAAAAATGAACAAGAACGCCAAAAAACTAAAGCACTAGCAGTGTGAACCCCTGTAAAAACAGAGGTATCATCAGGTGCTCCAGAAGGGTAAGGATAATCTGGTCCAAGCGTGGCACCCGTCACACTGCCAGTGAAGAGTCCAGTTTTGTCACAGTCGGTGTTAGTCAGTCCGGTAACAAACTCTGGATCTACCCAAAGATATCTGTGCTCTTTTGTGAAACAGAAACATGATAACGGTCTGTCAAATCGTGGTGACGACCATAAAACTTCTGTAGTGACAATTGCAACAGTCGCTGAACATATCCTTGATGTTTAAGTTTTTGAAAAAAGTAATTTCGCTCTGTTGACAAAATCGCTGTACAAACTACAGGCACGGCAATAGCGAATGAGTTGTAAAATGTACACGCCATATGCCAGAGATGAGGGAATATTACCGCTCAAAAACGGGAAGTTCACTATTGGAAAGTCGAAATCATCACGCTTGTCGTAAAGTTTTGTTTTCCGACGTCCAGAGTTGTCAATGTAGAGATATTGGTCCATGTATGATGCTGATGATGGTGTATCAGTGGTCACTTGAATTTCGAGTTCATTTGGGTATATAAGATGAAGGTTATCTTTAAATTGAGGATTATTCACTGAAAGAACATCATCTATATAACAGAAACTGAAATTTAAAGATTTGACAAGTTTATTGTCTTTTTTCTGAACTAGCCCTTGTTTGAACCTTGCTTCATACGAGTAGAGAAACAAATCTGCTAGGAGTGTTGCAAAATTAGTCCCCATAGGTATCCCTATTGTCTGCTGGAAACTTGTCCTACAAATTCTAGAAATATGTTATCAATCAAGAATTCGAGCATTGCAATGACACCCTCCTCTGAAAACTTTTCGTGTGAATCAGTGTGATGTTTAACAAAACAGGTCCCATCTTTACCTATCACTAAATATGACTATCTTCTTTCACCTTTTTTAGTACAGAAAGACTTGTGTATTAAATCCCGGAGTACTAACTTTAGCTTATCGTGTGGAAAAGTAGTATAGAGATTTATTAAATATCGAGAATGATTCTCTTTACCGAGGAACTTGCCCTCCAGGTAAAATTATCTTGTCGAAATGTCGAAATGACAGAATTACTAAACTAAAAGCATTTCTTATGGAAACGAAATGTCTTTTCGCTTCCTCAATCATGGTTGCTGTGTTATTTCTGCTAAAGGGATAATTTTGCTCTGTTCAATCACGCGGGATAAAATTTTCAACTAACCAATTTAATTACAAAAATTATTCAGTTATTTTAACTATTGCTGCTACGGGAAACCATTATACTATTAATTACACATACAGGATATGATCATATTTGCAAGTATTTTTATGATTATTTCTTTGATAAAAGTCTAAGTTTGAAGTCAAAATTTTATGCACTTTACTAAAGTGTCGGTTGATGTCGAAGTAATATATTAATTGTTCGATGATCTATCACTGAGACTTTATAAAACAACGGCAGTAAAAAGTAGAATACCGAAAGAAAAAAAAAGCACAGTCTAACACCGGTGAAAGGGAAAGATCAAGAAATCTCAGACACTCAAGGGTAAGATTTCAATATTTCTCTGACGAGGCTTGCCGAGTCAGAGAACCATTGAAATCTTTCCCTTGGGTGTCTGAGATTTCTAAATCTTGCATTTTCAACGGTGTTTGATTAATTGTCTCATTTTTGTTCATAAAAACATCTTTCGGCGCAGTCATGTTGTCCTTCCCATCCGCCTTTTCGTAGAGACCCACCATGACGTCATGACGTCATATTATGCACAAGGCTGTCTCACATGGGGTGGTGTTAGACTAATAGGATCTTGCATAAGGTCAGATTAAAGATCGGGATATCTTTCACAAGTGTGAGAAATTTCGTCTTTTCTCGAGTGGAGCGTAGCGGAACGAGAGGAAAAGACGTAGAATTTCTTACACGAGCGAAAGATATCCCGATCTTTAATTTTGATCTTATGCAAGTACCTATTTCTTCCGTAAAAAAGCGATAAGTAACGTCTGGAAATATTTACTGTTTGAACAACCAGTGTTGTTGCCATTTGAGTATTCTTTACATTGTTTTATGACGTTAAGTCATGGTTACGAATGTTGTATCACAAAAATCAACACGTCTGGTTGGTCATTTACCGAATGGATGTGAGATGAGTTCGCGTGCATCGATCTCACATGGGTTATCTCCCACTGTAAACCACCATTTACGGAAGAAACAAAAATCTCACACCGTTAAAGATAGGAACTAACCTATCTCAAAAGTGTGAATACATAGATCAAGGTCCTGAGACAAGGCAAAAACGAGAACACTACAAGAGAGAACACTAAAGACACTTCACGCCCACAAATCTCACGACCACTACAAATTCATTACTCAAAGCATTATCAGTGTGAACTCAAAAACAGAGTGACAGTTGTTGTCTAAAATAAATGAAGAAAGAAAATGAATGGTTCCTAGCTATTTTTGAGACTCGAAAAAATAAAGATTTGATTAGAACTTTACTCCCTTATCTGCAAGACTACAAAATCGCTATCCCGCTTTTTTATATTTTAAACATTAAAGTATAAACATTGTATCAGTGAAAAATTTGGAAAATTATGACAAATCTAAAATATATATTAGTATGCTGTATTATCACTTACGAAATAATAAAGTAAATGGTATACAGCTAAAGATTTCGTGCTTGCATTAAGTAGGTAAAACCCACAAAACAGAAAATCATATCCATGTAACGCTTGTACATACAAATCTGCAGTGTTTTGACTTAAAATTGACCTAGAACAAAAATATTTTTGATAACAAAAAGGAAAAAATATAATTATACCTGCTCAGTTTCATGAGGAATATCCGATAACATATCTCGCATCAACTGCAAAACATTGGTTGAATCAACTTCTTTTCTCTGATAGCCTGCAAGAGTAAGCTATCATTATTAAAATGCACATATTTCATTGTACATAAAAATATGCTAGCAATATTATATTCGTATACACAAGAAAAAACATTTCAAATGCATTTTGGTAAATATTTTTAGAGTTTAGTTTAAATAGTCACGTGCATAAGTCTAAAAAAATATTCTTACATGAAGCGACTTTGCTACTTTAGGATGTCTGCTAGTCAATTTGATAATGAATAGGATTTCTAGTAAATGTTATTTTTGTTAGAAAACTGATGGGTTAAACATAAGCAATTATTAACCATGATAAGTATATGAAAATAAATAGGGTTGAATGAAAGACTATCAGACTGCCTCTGAAGTTGTGACAAGCTGGCATCATTCAAAATTTCCTAGTTGCTTGTAACAAGAAATGGAAAAAAAACTTATGTAAAATTAAGTATCTTACTTAAGATTTCGGTACATTATAAAAAAACAAAAACAGAAAAAAATAAAAAAAAAATTAAAAAAAATAACACCAACAACAACAACAAAGTACAAGTACGTTTCTTGTACATGAGGTATTTAGTTAACCGTTTTATCTTCAATATATGTATAATCCTACTTTTTTTCAAAACAAATTCAATTCCCAAATGACTGTATAAAAAGACTACACCAGTATTCTAAAGAAATTTAAATTATATATATGGTGAAGTCAATAATTTTATCTGTACAAATAATATACAAAATTTTGGAAATTGTTATTATTTAAACAATTACCACATCTAAGAACGAAAATATGATTTTCTTTTATTTTGTTACAGTAAACAGTAAACGTACATATATATTCTTTCGTAAAAGTCTTTTTCCGATGTAAAATGAACCGAGGAAGACGAGATCCGTGCACTTGTCTTAACTTGGTAAATGACCAGAAAGCATTGTTTATTTTGGTGATTCAACCATGACGAAACATAAAAAATTGCCTACATCACAATGGAAAGTATGTTATAATGGGCGGGGACTTTGCCCCTGCATTTATTTTCGTCACATTGAAAATCATAGTTTCCTGAGGAAATAGCGACTTACATTCCATTAAAATCAAAGATCGGTATATCTTTCACTGATGTAGGAAATGCCTCGTGTTAATCTCTCGAGAAAAACGGGATCTCATACATTCATGAAAGATTTCCCGATCTTTGATCTGTTCCCCTATAGGCCTTTTCAAAAAAGGTCCGCAATTCAGTTTCGGCATTTACAATCCAACAGTTCCGGTTATCAACCTGTAATGAATTGACTTTTTGGACCAATAATTATTGCATTTTTGACATCATTTTAATTTTTACACTTAATCAAGTTAATATTATTATTATATTTAACAAAAAATTTTGCTAAATATAATAATAAATAGATGTTATGGTCTTGAATATCATAATTTTGTTATTTAAAATTTCTGTTTACAGTTTTTATATGATAAATTTCATTTTGAAATCTTAAGCACTACCACATGGTAGATATGTGTGGTAATAACTGGAAGTCAAGGGTGTTGTACCTCCACTAGACAGGAGAATTCCAAGATAGGAAAAGATAGCAATGCTTTCTAAAAAAGGCTATAAGAAAGCTATAAATCTGTATCGCAACTTACTCTCCAAGTACTGTCTTTCAGTGTTGTAATGACGCTTCATATGAATTCCAAACAGACCAAGCATATCTTTCAAAGTATTCTTTATAACATCAAATATGCCCACAGCTTCAGACTGGTTTTGTTGTTCTGCTCTGACGTATGAAATACTGTCGTTTAATACTGCAGCAAATATAGTCAAAAGAGTAAATATCACAAAGAAAGCGTAGAAAAAAAAGTATACCTCTGCAAATGTTGGGGCTGCTCTCACCATAGAGTCTAAACTATTTCTACCAATAAGGGTGTTTGTAAGACTCCCAAAGGTAATCAATATGCTACGATACTCGTAAACAGTTGACCCAAAAAGTAAATATCCTAGAAAGGCAAATGAGGTTATACCAATGAAAACTAGAATTGCAAAGCGAAGAATGTCTGCTCCACCATGACGTAGAATATCTGCAAGTGCTGTTAATCTTTTGTTATATTCAAGGGCACTTAATATCCGTAGCGTTGAGATAAATACCAAACATCCCAATATTATATTAAAAACATATTCCCAAATCACAATGTGTTGAAAATTAATAAACAAGTCGACGTTATTGAAATAAAGGTTTAAGGCTTTCTTTGTATATATGAACTTGCCAACCCAGACACCTACTCCCGAGTATCCGAGGAAACAAATAAAGGTATCAATAATGTTCCAAAACGATTTCCAAAACGAACATTTTTGATTTCTTATATTTGCTATCAAAAGTTTTGTGCGATAAAGCAAGATTAAAAGAAACAAAGTGTAAAATAATATTGAGAATAGACCAGTAGCATCAGTAAGATAAGTTGGTCTAAAGCACTGCGTGTCAACCCAGTTTGTTCCCCCTCCAGTTTCCATAAATTCTGCTAAAAAGATAGAATAGCACAGTAGATTAACATTAGCATTATAGAGGGTGAATTCAACAAAGACAGCTCTTGTTAACCGATCGATCCATCTGTTCTCTACTAGCTGGTCAAACATTGACAGAGTTGTTGCTTTTGAATTGTGAAATTCTTGAATATAACCACCACCACTGTAGGTGTTATAGATCCCAACTATTGAAATTCCCCAGATATCCTCCGCTGGTGTATACTTCCATGCATTTGTTGTTAACGACTTTGGACAACCAACACAGTATTCAGATTTATCTTCATTATTGCTTCCAAACGTTTGGCCACAAAAATGTCCGTCTAACACTTCATGTAGTGCATAACATGTCTCTGAAATAATTACCAAAAGACAATACTTACTCGTATTTAAAAAAAAATAGAAATTTTGTCTTTGACACAGTATATTGTACACAATAATAGCTGAACTTTTCGCTGGCAGGTGCATTATTCGAATCAATATACAAAGCATCAGATAAAAATTATCTGGTTTCTGACTTTTTATCAGAAATTTACTTAAACATTGATAAAACAATTTTTCAGGAAGTAAAGAAATTGATTTTTGATATGTACTCTACCGGTAATGCATATACTGCAATTTAAAACTGATTATTATGTGATATTCAGACGCCCTGATTGACAAACAGGGTGAGGTTTAAAACATGTTTGAAAATATAATTTCATATTCAGGCAATTCAGCATATAAAAAAAGCCCAGCTCGATAACAATACAAATCAAAAATACTCCTAATCATGAAACTTTACCTTAACAATATGGAATTCCAGATAATTAAAGTGAAATTTTCATAGATTTTACACAAAAGTAGTTCTTGCTGATATGACAAACGTTTTACAAACATGACAAACCCGTAATTATGATTATGATATACTTATGCAAATAACTAAAAAAAAATATTAATTAAAATAAAGTAAAGAACATTTGTGTAGAAGTCTTGATCTTTTTAAACGAAAGCACTAATTGTTTAATAGCTAAATTTAAAATCATTATATTATCAACAGTTCATGCCACGATATAGCTTAAATATTGCTTAAGTTGGCGTTAAACAATGAATCAATCAATCCAATGTTAAAACGGAAAAAAAGGAAGAACGAATATATTTTGTAAAAACAAAATGAATCAAACATGAATATGTACTGGTTATCTGCAATTCGTGTTATTGTATAATAGAAAAATAAATATGTACAAAAAATTCAGCGATATAGGGCCTGTAAGTCTCGTCATGTGACACACGAGAATCAACGATAATCAGGCAATTCGAAAACGTTTACCGCCAAAAAATTACGTCCGAGGATTATGACGCTCAAAGTTTTGTTTGAAACGTCATATATCTTTGTTTAAAATGTAACTTCCGGGTACAATTTTTGATCCCGGAAGTCTCAAAATTGTACGAGACTTACAGGCCCTATTATAATTTGTAAATATTAAACAATGCAAGGATATGGAGTAAATGTACTCTACAAATACATGGTAAAACTAAGCACTTAGGCAAAAATTCATTATATGAATAAAAGTCATTTTGGAGGAGTTTATCGATGTGTAAACGCGGCCGACTCACTCACAAACCAAATTAAGTCCGAAGGACTTTATGTAAAGTTTGTGAGTGAAAGGCCGCGTTTACACATCTGTAAACTCCCCCAAAATTACTTTTATTTCTTATAATTCCAATCCTTTGAATTAAAACAATGTTTTCACTAAATTTGACGTCACCATGTATTGCAGTATTTTCCTCGGAGCGTATTAAAGGGCAAGAAGCGTTTATCGAGAAAATAACTTCGTTGTTGTTCGTGACGTTGACCAATGAAATTGGACGTTGCAATAGTGATTGAAATTATAACATGATCTAGGTATGTCAGTAAAGAAATCTCTGGACAAAAAAGTTGTGACTTTTTATTTCAATTGGAATTTTCTTGTGAAATGTTATCACCAAATAGCTGAAATGGATAAAATATGAAACTTTAGATCGTAACCATTCTTTCTGCATTATATTTTTAAAATTAATATTTGGATTTAAAAAATTCCAGATTTCATATCAGGGCAATTTTCAACGAAATTGCATTTTCAGTAGGTTAGGTTAGGAACACAATGAAACCCATCTAACACCTGAAAGATTCATAAATAACATATTTGTAGTGCAAGTTTCATAACGATTGGACCTTTGGAATTTTAAGGATTTACTGTTGAATATTATGTTTTTGATAATTTTTGTGTGTGGTCTGTCAATTTTGACTAGAGTTATGTTCCCTTGGCCACAAAATTTAAGATTTTTAATTTTAATTGTGCTGCCATCTATTGTTAATTGATATGTCTATATTATCAATTCTTGTACAGTATTCTATCAAAAACTTATCATATCAAATTTAAAATAACGGAATGGACACCACATTTACATAAATTATTTATACATGTAAATAAATAACAAAATACCGAAGTTACTGTTAATTTATTTTCTGCAAATGTACATTTTACAACTTACCATTCACCAGTGCAGATCAAACCAAAAGCATTTGTAGGTCCATTAACCGAAAAACATGAAAAAGCTATTTTTGTCAATCGTTATCTGTCATGAAATTCTTGTGTAACAAATATTGATTGCAACATCGTCATTTTTTACCTAAATACCACTGGCTCGATGCCTCTGCTGGTGTACACTTGGTGAAAACACCCCCATTCCCGTGATCCAATTCTTCGGTGAATAAAAAAGAGAAAAAAAAATCATTACGAAGCTCTTTTGTGAAAATCTGTATCCCGAGTTTACATTAATTTTTGGGGTCTTTTAGGTTAATTTTTTTTCTCTATTGGTCCTTCCATGCTTTGATTTTGATGTACCAAATATTTGAATTTTATCAGCACCGAAGAGACAAAATTACTGAAATGACCATCTTCGGACCTGAATTGACTTCAAGATAGATATTCAACTGTTTTCCAAAAGAATGTAACAAACACTATATTTTGTGTTTTTTTAATTCATCAAACTCCTTACCTTTCTTTACTCGAACCTGTCTCATCCTAATGACGCCAACTTTTGCGTTCTTCAGGTCATTAATAAGAAATTTATCTCTGATACTAATAGACTGACCATTGTACTCTGATGTAGGGAAGAAATGGTTGAAAAGAATTTCTCTGCTCCAGTTTACAAACACTTCAGGAGAATTAACCTGCAAAAATATTTGCATTTATCATTTAATCTTCGTCCTAAAATAGTAAAATTTGTTGTATATGCAAAAAATAATAAGAAGGAATTCTTCGTATATGAGACTGCTCTACAGAAATGAAAAGAATATCCCCTCATTTACAATCGAGTATCTTTTTAGGACTCACCATAGTTCATAGAATCGATAAATGATCAATAAATTTCTTTTTCGTGCCTTCAATTCAGCAGATATCATCTCGCCAAGCAAACTGATTACTTTTCTTTTAATTGTTATTTGAAAATACAAAAATACCAAAGTTGCAAAAACGAACAGTAAATTTAGTTATGCTGTACACGTGTTTCAAGGAGTAACCTTGAAAACAGATTATCGAAATGGAACATCAAATCTAAAATTTATTATCTATTTTATAAGTTTCTAATTACCTTCTGCTATTTTTTTTTATCAATCTTTGAGCAGGAATAGACAGGGTTCTCAACTTTCAAATTTAATTGGTGTTCTTTATTTACTTATATACATGAAGACTCTAAGGAAATGCATACAAATTTTGATCTTAGATTAAATTTGAAATCTAAAGTATAATCTGCCAAAATTTTAAGAGGAACAATTGACGTAGAATTATGATTGTCTGGTATTAAAACAATTTAAGTCTAAAGCTAACTTCGCATAGTTATTTTGATTTACAAGCTGAAACTTCCAAAGTATATTCGTTCATTTTATCTGATTAACAAAATGACATGTGAAATTTGAATGCATAATCTGACTAAAGTTTGCATTAACTTGCCTTTGAAAATCCTAGCTTATATTTACTGGATGTATATAGTTGATTTTCCAAGTGTGTCTTGATGAAAAACGATCTCTGATCTCTGTTCACGTAACTAATACTGAATAACACAGCAACAAATATAATATGTAGCACAAGTTTAACAAATGCCTCCTTGGCAATTTTCTGCTTAAGCAGCTCTTGTCGCCTCTCTTCTACACATTTTGCAGGTGCAAGACTATGATTCGACAAAATTGATATTTTAAAATCTGTAATATAATTATTTAATGGTTGAATTTCAAATAAATGTTTTA
>MJUU01006454.1:36481-47035 GCA_002080025.1 Modiolus philippinarum
TTAAATTTCATCACTACAGAAGTTTTACGGTCGACATCACGATCTTGTGGACCACTATGAGATATCTGTATCCCAGATGACAACACATCTTTCTCTTTGCCACTAAAGTTTGATTTTTCTCTACCGGATTTGACTTTACGACTGGAGTTGACATGTTCAACACGGCGGGTGTCTTATAAGAAGCAGGAGACGCTTACTCTACCGGTGCACCTGATCTCACCCATGGTTTTTATTCGGTCCGTGTTGTTCATTTTTGTATATGTGCGTGTCTTCATTTTCTTTTTTGTGCCGTGCTCATGTTATGTCTTCGCTTCTTCGTTTTTCAGACGTTGCCATTGTCCTTGGATTGTTCTTTTCAGACTGACGGTTCGGTTCTCACTTACTTTAAAATAATGTTGAACAAAGTGTAACATGCAAATATATCTGATTTGTTCAGCTAAAAAATGTAAATCTTACACTCTGTAGAATAACTCCACATTTTTATTATGCGATATAGTTTTGAAAAAGAGTCGTACAGTGATATTTATTTTCAATAAATGCGTTCATAACAACTTCCATCTTAGAAATATAATAGCTATAAAACACAAATATATCAAATAAATCCGTTATCTTCACACATATTTCTTGCTTACCTTAGTAATTCCGTCACTGAGTTTTCTAACACCAGTGTCAGCATCCGCTCCTCCCAATATAAAATAGATATTTGATTCTGTACCTGATCCTACACGCAAACCAGTCTGCACAGTTATCATGTAAAAATGGCTATCAAGGCAGTCATTATCTTCCAAAAATGTTGGTACACACTGGAAATGTATAACAAATAAAAAATATTCACATGGAAAAAAATAATCAAGAATCTTTCAGTAGCCGTTTTTTCACTTCCCATTTCTTATTTGCATACTTATGTTTAATTTTATTAGAAATGCATATGGCCACATGCTTTGACCAAAATTTTGAAGAAGTTTTAGAATTGTTAAGTGCAAACAATGTTTGCCACACTGAAATGTACCCTGAAAATGGTCATTATTGACCAATTTTATGAGAATGATTTATTATTCTCTATTTTATGAGCGAGTTATTGTGAAATTATCAAAAAAGTTTTGAGGCATCTTTATCGTTTTTTTCAAAATTTGACCATTTTTAAACCTTTTCCCCAAAATTTAGCAAGAGAATTCCGCTCAAACTAGTGCTAGTTGCCGTCTTGAACTTAATGTGAAGTATAAGTGTTTGTTCTTTGTTGAATGCCTCATGGTGACTTCAAGATGAAGAACAACAATTAAAGCGTTGTTCCATTTACTTAATCTTACCATGTGTTTATAGGGATTTTGTCCTACAGTGGGTGCAGACATAACCCCTCGTCCAAGTAAACTTGGAGAGCAGTCACTAGAACAGCTCAAAGTTAATTTGAAGTTAACTTGGAGCAGACTTAGAACAGTCCTAGAATCCTGACTGCTCTGGTCCTAGAATCATGTCAGTTCTAGCCATGACCGCTCTACCCAAGTCTGCTCTAGGCATTACCGTTCTACCGAAGTCTGTTCTAGTTATTACTATTCTATCTAAGTCTGTTCTAGCCATGACTGTTCTATCTAAGTCCGCTCTGGCCATGACTCTTTTCCCCAAGTCTGCTCTGGGCACAGCTGTTTTGGTCCTAGAATTTTTACTGGATATGTAATTGGATTATGTCAGTTTTTCTTTTTTCTTGAGCCCGAAACGTTTGAATGATAAAAAAAATAAATAAACAACTCATTTTACGATGTTTTAAATAAGTATTTGTTTCAGTAAACGTAATCTGATAATGATTGACATTTCCCTATGATTAAATCAACGATTTTTTATTTATAATAACAAATTTACGGAAAACTTTTTACGATTCTGTTTTCAGGTATATCACGAAAAGGGAAATAACTCTTACATGTTTAAATTTACTTGGATAAATACAGGTAAATAATTAACCGCGTATAACAGCATTTACCGGCAAAATGCAATTTTTTATCCGAAAAATTCATTTCATAATTCCAATTTTTATTTAATTTTGTTTTAAAATATATCTTAAGTTGATATTTATGAAATACGTGTATATGGGACACGTTATGAATATTTACCAGGGCTATGACAAGAGCTGGTATGAGAGCGGTCATAGCTATAACAGGTCAGCTGAGAGCAGTCATGACCAGAACAGACTTACGTAGAACGGTGATGACCAGAACAGACTTAGGTAGAACGGTAATGGGTAGAACAGGTCAGAGCAGTCAACGGTCGAGATTCTAGCGATGACCATGACTGGTCAGAGCGGTCAGGATTCTACAGCAGACTTAGAGCTGTTCTAGAGCAGACTTGATCCTTGTTCAAAGTTAACTTAGAACAGCTTTTATGACTTGTTCAAGTTAACTTTATGAGAGGTTATGTCTGCACCCCACTGTATGTACATTTACTCCATATCCATTTATTTGTTTTTTAGACCAATATTTACTTGCATATTTAACTTTGATTTTAGGGCCAAATAGAGGCCTGGGTGTACCTTGCCCTATATTCACATTCCTAAGTAGGATATGTCTGTTCTATTTAATAAAACTATTAACAAATAATTCCAATCCTTATTGGTCAACGTAACGTCATGAACAAGAAAGAAGTTATTTCTCAATAAACGCTTCTTGTCCGTGAGTAGGCTCCTAGGTATAATAGTGCAGTACATAGTCACGTCAAATTAGGTGACAACATTATTTTAAGGTCAATGCGTCACAAGTAACAAGAAACATCACATGCGCCTAGATAATTTTGATTTCGATGTCCAGCATAAACTACGAACAGATTCATGTGAAATCCAGACGACACATTGATGAAAACAAAATAATGCGATAACACAAAAAAACCCCAAAAACTAAAAATTACCAACAGTAAATTATGTCAAATAGGTATTAAATACTGACTTGATCTTTCTCTTTCATATCCAGTCTTCGTAAAAGTACCGCAAATATAACGTAGAACACTACTACGGCAATCAATGTTCCATATACAGAGGCATTGGTGATATCAAAATTAGACCATACTGAATGAAAATCTATCATATTTGGAATGGCAAACGTTGACGCAAACATGGTGCCAGCACCTGGTGGGCAATTGCAAACTGTCTCATTCAATGTTGAAAATGGAAGAACCTAAATACAACACAAATAAATGTTTAAAAAGACTCATTTTCCATGACTGTCAACGTTAAAATTTCGCTAACATGATTATCGTGCACTGAATGTAATGAATTGTTGTTTTGGCAATTAAAAATACAAATGAAGAATATCAACAAAAAAGTTGGAACACAATTATTATGATTATGGTGATGTTCCTGTTTTATAGCTCAGCAATTTTTTTCAGTTTTTCAGATAAAATATGAATAAATACCTTCATGAATTGATATAACAAAGCGAAAAACGAAACAATATATTATTATATTACAAAGCATTATTTCACATATCGTTGAAAATAAATACAGATTAATACATGGGCATTTCCATATTGGCCTGGTTATCATCCCGAGACACCAATATTGGCCCGAGACTTCGTCTCGGGCCAATATGGGTGTCTCGGGTTGATAACCAGGCCAATATGGAAATGCACATTTATTAAACTTTTTATTACATACTTCCGACGTTTAGAAATGCCAGGCCGATATGGACCGGAAGTCGTTTATTTGCCCAGGCCAATATGGACCAGAAGTCGTTTATTTTGTTTGAGATGCACGAGGAGCATAAAATTACCTATTATTTTCCTGGGGTGTGAAAATATGGACAGTTTACTTCTGGTCATATTGATCATGCAAAAAAAGCTTCTATTTCTACTAAGTATGTAATAAAACATATTAGCGTATTTGATTTCTGCATTTTTTTACCAACTTTGAGTCCTTACTTATAAAAGAATGATTTCCTTTTATTAGCCAATATTTCGACCAGAGATAATAATACTTTGAGAAAATTCTGATTACTGAAAAAAAATGCAAATGTAAGCCATAAAGTCTTCGATGCCACCGAACACAAAAAATAGGACATCTCCTCTTGTAATTCTTGAAACAAGAATGAATATAGCAGGATAGTCGTACCCTTCCGGAGCTTCTGATGACACTCTTAGTTTTCATGGTAGTTCACAATAATAGCGCCTTAATTTTGAATGTTGCGGCGTTTTCTTCCGCGTTTAAGTGCTGTCTAATGCCACTTTTTCTGCGTTGTCTTTTTTGGCATATATCTTGGCTCAGAATTTTGTAATAACCCATCATTGTTCTCTAAGTAAATAAAGCCCAGACAAATATAGTATAGCATGTACGAAAATAGATTAACACTCTATGCATGATAAAAGAAAAAACACGTACTGAACATCCGTTTGTCACCCAAGATTCTGTACTTTCATCATATACCCTGCAACCCGTTGTTACTATGACAACGCTTATATTTGATGCGGTGTGGTCAGCTGGGGTAGAAGTTTCGTTAGAAGTACTTCTACGTTTTCTAGATAATAGTGTTGAATTCTGAGTGTTTTCTACAAAATCATACAGATAAATGATTTATAATCAAACTTTGATTACTGCTAATGAATGCAATAAATACAAGATTGCTACGAGTAGCCATATGTCCCTCGACGCACAAGAAAACTAAAAACCCATATCAGACTACCATATAAATTAGTTAACACATATTTGCTTGAATCTGAAAAAAAAAGTTTTCTGACTTGGTTTCCATGGCAACCAAAAGCTCCACTATTAATTACAACCCATTTCTGACCACAACTGATATAAATAAATGCTGAAATCAAACAATTTGAGTGCCCCTTTAAAAAAATTGAGAAGGGGTTCATCTTATAATCTAGTTAATACATATTGCTGAAATGGTAAAAAAAAATATGAAGCAGAATACTTTTTTTTTTAAATTTCAGATTTCTTGTTTTCCATGGTAACCTATAGCTCCACTATCCAGTACAACCCATTTCAGACCACCATTGCAAAGAATTTGGGCAAGGGTTCCCCCTATAATTTAAGTAATAGATGTTGCTGAAATCAAACATTCCAGGTCCCCCCTTGCAAAAAAAAAATGAGCAGGGGTCCCCTTATAATCAAGTTAATATAGTAAAAAAAAATATCTAGCAGAACACTTTTTCTATAATTTCAGTTTCCTGGTTTGGTTTCCCTGGCAACAGAAAGCTCCACTACCCATTACAATCTATTTTAGACCACCATTACAAAAAAATTGGGCAGGGGTTCCCCTCATAATTTAAGTAATGCAAATTGTTAAAATCAAAACATGTTTGAAAAGAATACAGCTATCACTGAAAGGTATGTAGTATTGCGAAGTATAATCCTAAAAAATAAGTCTTTTGAGAGTTTCAGGAAATTTACCAAAATTAAAATTTTAATCTAACATTTTTTTCACTCTATCATTCTGTGACGCAAAAGAAATAGTGAATAAGTTGATTACTTTCCTTGGTGTTATTTTCTCCCTTTTAATATTATGACTTCTCATTACATCTTATTTTTTAGTTTAAGACACCCACAAAAGGTGTTTTGATGTACATATTTAAGCTAATTAGATGAATTGTTCATGTTCTAGTATAAAAAAGGAACATTTCTATTTGAACAATAAAACTTTTTGCTATTTTTGTTATTTGATAATACCAAACATGAGATTTTATGCTTAATATCCTGCTTTTAATTTCAAAGATGCATGTTAAATGTTTATTATCCAAAAAGTTGCAGTCCGATATTGCTCAAATAAATGGCATGATCTAGTACACATTTTGACTAACAATCCTGGAAAGTTTGAAGGAAATCTGAGTAGCGGTTTCTGAGGAGTCGCGTCCACAAGAAAATGGTTAAATTTTTAAATTCCAATAACCCCTACAATATTTGACGAATCAAAATGGCGATGCGATATGATCTAGTATTAATGGCAACTAATAATCTTGTAAAATTTGAATGAATTCAAACTAGCGGTTTCTGAGGAATTGCGTCCACAATATTTACAATTGTATAACAATGTGGAAAAAAACAAAGTCCCATAACTGCAACAAAATTTGACGAATAAAGATGGCGATGCGATATGATCAAGTACTAATGGTGACTAACAATCCTTTAAAATTAGAATGAATTCGTACTAGCGGTTTCTGAGGAGTTGCGTCCACACGATTTGCCATTGTATAACAATGTGGAAATAATCAAAGTCCCATAACTCCCACAAAATTTGACGAATCAAAATAGCGATGGGATATGATCTAGTACTTATGGTAGCTAACAATGATGTCAAATTTGAATGAATTCCGACCAGCGGTTTTTGAGGAGTTTCGTCCACAGAAGTGTGACATTCGGACGGACACAGGGACCAGTTGCAGACAATTACTAGGTCCCACCGTCGCGGTGTGGCAGGGGGACAAAAACGTACATCGGCAAACGACTACCGAAGCAAACATGGCGAAAGGAGGAAATCCAAAATAAAAAATCCAACACAACTGGAGACATCATGACAAAGACAAAAGAAACCAAAATGAACAAAAACGCCACAAAACAAAAGCACTAGCAGTTTGAACCCGTACATCAGGTGTTCCGGAAGGGTAGGCATGCTCTACTCCATTCGTGGCACCCGTCACACTGCCAATGTAAAAAGTCCGGTTTTGTCACAGTCGGTGTTTGTCAGTCCGGTAATAAACTCTGGATCTACTCTAAGAAATATATTATCATCTAAGAAATAGAAACAGTGAAACTGTTTGTCAAATCATGGTGACGACCATACAACTTCCGTAGTGACAATTGCATCAGTGACTGAACATACCCTTGATGTATAAGTTTTTGAGACAGTAATTTCTCTCTGTCGAAAATCGCTGTACAAACTTCAATTGAACTATCAATAAAAATCCTGGCAAATTAGAATTGATGAGCAAATGAATAAATAGGTAAAATATCAAAGTCAAACTCTAATAAACTGCTGTGCCAAGATACGCCCGTCCACTGTCAACTTGGACTGTATGTAACAAAATTTTTATTGAAAAAAAAATCAAACAGATTTTGAGGATAATATGTAGGAGAATAGTAGAATATATATGAGAAGAATATGTAGGAGAATAGTAGAATATGTGCCCTACCAAGATGAAACCATTTAACAAATATTAAGTTAATATGTAAAGTTAATACAAAGAAAGGTAAAAAAATAAATTTGCAAAAAATATTAAGTCCAAAGGCGATAACTGTCAACAAAAACATTCAAAGGAACCAAATTTAAACTTATTCAGTGATTTATAAACAACCAATCATATACTATATATCAAATCAACATATTCATGCAATGTAAAGAAAAGGCGGAGAACTGATGTTTTTTTCTCAAAAATTTACTAAGTCCAAGGGCCGTAACTGCGTACACAATCAACCAATCAGAACTAAACTAAAGCGTGATTTTTATCACAACTATATACACTCATATACCAAATATCAAATCAATATGTCAAGCTGTTACAGAAAAAAACTCCGGAAACTTATATTTTTCAAAATTTCAAAACGTCAAAGGGTCATAACTCTGTACTAAATCAACTGACCGGAACCAAATTTCAACTTGATCTGTATCTCACCTAGATATACTCATATACCGAATATCAAACCAATATGTCAGGCGTTTACAGAAAAAATTCCCGGAAACCTATATTTTTCTAAATTTCACTAAGTCAATGGGCCATGGGTATAAAATCAACCGACCGGAACCAAATTCGAACTTGATCTGTATCTAACCTAGATATACTCATCTACCAAACATAAAATCAACATGTAAAGCGGATACAGAAAAAAATCTCCGAAAACCAAAAAGTTAACGGACGGACGGACAGACGGACGGACGGACGGCGGGTAAACCATAATACGTCCGTCTTTCGATGGGCGTATAAAAAGGGAAAGATTTAAGACTATTAAATGGAATTTATTTTCATCATTGTCTCCCCTTTTATACTCTACCATTTATAAAAGATCCTAGGCTCAAAACGTTCAGTGCCTCTTTATTACGTAAAGACTGTTTTACATTTTATTCACAACTTCAGGGTGGCTTTTTTTAACCTTTTTATATGTTTACTTGTTACTTAAGGTCTTTCATGTTATGTAGCTTTACATACATGTCATACACATTTCAACTCCATACCTTTAATTGGCTTCAATGCCAGATACACATCCCCACTTCGTAAACAACCAGAATGTATAAACACTTTAAAACCATAAGATTCCCAGTCCTTAGCATGAACAGTATATTTACAATCATGTTCTATTTCAGATGGAATAGTGCAGGAACGAGCATATAGTTTATATAATTCATCAAACTCCGAACTGGTGATATCAAATCCTTCTGGCTTCAAGTAAGTGATGAAAGCATCATTCGCATCCGCCATGTAGCACCTAAAATACATCATAGACTCAGATCCTCCTTCAACGTAAATTGGTTCATATTCTCTGTAATATGATATACCCTCGTTGCTTATTGTTACATTTAACGGAAATTCAATGGCCTGTTCGTTGTCATCCAATGCTTGTATTCTAATGATGCTTCCTTTTATCTGAGGTGCACCTTTTGCATGTATCATTGGAGATTTTGTAAAAGTTGCCACCTGCCGATGAGAATTATAAACAAAAGTACTGTACTTTGGAATGTTAGAATTATTTGCATTGTTCATCCTATTTTTTTATTCAATCTATTGTAAAATATTGTAAAATATATTGTAAATAACAGCTTTTTGAACACACTCGTTCTGGAAACTTTTACTTTTTTCTCTATCAGCTATTACACATATTTTTGTATATTAAGGAGGTTCGCTCCTCATGTTTTGGGATTTCTGTCAGATTTTCGGAATTCTCTGGATTTATCCATTCAAAAGCATAATCATTTTTTGCCCATGGACCCCCTTATTTTTTTCCGTAATTTCATTTTATACATCTTAATGGGCATTCTGTAAAAATTTTATTAAATTTTATTTATTCTGTCACATTCATTCTCATGGTCAAACCTTGCTAATGTTAATCCTAAGAAAAATCCGAGGAGTTCAGTTTCCCGCCAAATTTTCAATCACTTGTAGCCATCAACCTATCAGTTTTTTCACTTAAATTATTTCTTTTTTAATTATCTATCAAAAAATTACATTTATTTGAAATCCTATTTATTTTCAAATGAAGTAGCGAACCCCCTTAATTTCCTAATAATTTGATTTGATCTGTTTTGAAGAGACATAAACATATGCAGAAACCAAATTAACAGTAACTTCGGTATGTTTTCATTAATATCGATATTATAGAATGCGATCAGATAATTAGCATCTAATTGATTAAGTCTCTATCCCGTTTCCATTTAGTATAATAAACAAAACATGATACAGGTAGACTACTGACTACATGACCACTATCTTGAAAAGAAAAAATGAGACAAAACGTATTTGTTGAAAGATGGGTCAAGGAGTGCTGAAGAAAAAACAAACTCAAAACTTCTCAAGGGGTTTAGAAAAGAATCGTATAACTAAGAGGGGACCATACGTGTAAAACAAGGGTCACTGGATTTCCAACCAATTAAATGGAATCATGTAGAATATTCTGCTGAAATCCCCCATAATACTTAAAGAATGTAAGTTGCATTTATTTTTTTTTTTGATGTTTTTTTTTGACATTCCCTGCATTTTAACAACATAACAACGAGGATGAGAAATGCCTTTAGTAATAAGATATTGTGTCACGTGTGCTTTTGTCGGCAACGGGTGAAAGTGATTAAAAGAGCCTCAGGTTTATTTACTCAATATCCTTTCATTGTTTATTAAAATAAATTTAAGAAATCTGAAACCTTGTTACAAATGTTTGCATGTCATATTAAAGTAACATTCATTAAAGTCGTCAATTCCGTACGAATCGTATCATTTGAAATATACCAGGTAGGATGGAGCGGGAGGAAGGTCGCCGCACAGAAAAGGAAATAAGAATAGTGAAATAAAAACCATCCCGTTTATCATGTTTTAGTTTTATTTTACTAAGGTCTATGCTTATAATTAGATCAAGAAAAGGACAATATTTGGAATCTCATTTTGCTTTATTGAGTTTCAGTTTTGCGGGTAAATGCAGTCCACATATTTGTACAAGCCTTTGAAACGGTTTATTCTCCCGGGTTTGCAGTAACTACAGACAGACTTGGAAGTAGTTCACAAATATTGTCTCCCCTGTAAATTTGTTGACCTGCCATCTCCTCATATAAACAAGATGTGTGATGACACAGCCACGGTAAAAAAATCAAATTTCTAATATTTGCGGTAGTATTTTACATTTCACATACTATGTATCTTATGCTGCAACAATCGCTGTACGGAACAGATATATGAGAAATATATAAATGTCGTTGATTAACTCATAAAACATTGTTTTAAAACCAACTCTGATCTAATGGTCAAAACTATGATAATAAAGAAAAAAAATCTAGCCACCCTCAGAGGGCATGGGCGGAAACAAAATTTAGGAGTATTATTAAATATATACATTCCGAAAAGTCATTGTGTGAAATTATCTCCCTTCTAAACATGCTA